>CM054179.1:140338750-140436250 GCA_028829895.1 Sinotaia quadrata
ACCTGATCATGGTGTGCATATCAGCATTGTCATCAAACATATCAATAAACATGTTGCTGTAAGTTGATTCCTATGAATTCCGCTCAAGAGCCAATACGATGGAAAGTGAAGTTTGAGTTTGATCTCGATAATTCATGATGATTATTTAGATAATTCCTCAAGGTGAACTTGAGTAGCGCACATCAAGATTCTGGAACACTCCTCGTGATGGGCTTTGATTGCGCATATGAAATAATGGACAAAACACCACAGGGTGTGCACTAAATGAGCTTTGATAACGCATATGAAATAATGGACAAAACACCACAGTGTGCTTTGTGTGTGCACTAAATGACCTTTGATAACGTACATGAAATAATGGACAAAACACCACAGTGTGCTTTGTGTGTGCACTAAATGAGCTTTGATAACGCATATGAAATAATGGACAAAACACCACAGTTTTCTTTGTGTGTGCACTAAATGACCTTTGATAACGTATATGAAATAATGGACAAATGACCACAGTGTGCTTTGTGTGTGCACTAAATGATTCGGAACAATTGTTTAATGTGCCTAGAAGGGGTAATTAGGCCAGTCATCTAAATAGAAAATAAGTGACTTGTTGCAAAGCGCATGATTGTAAATTTTATGCATATTGATGAAACGATCTATATAAACAAGATTATATTATTATTAATTCGACTGCTGATATTTTTGCCATGATATACTGAATAAGATTTAAACGTGTAATCGAATATTATTATGAAGTGTTGTATATTTCATTATGTATAATTGATTGCTGATTTAATAATTTTATTTTTAAATATATTAACTTTCTTCATTTATATTAACACTTATGTTGAAGTAAATGAGCATGGATATGACGGCTTATAAATATAAATAAAAGACGGATTTATTACTCCTTTAGCAAGACATTTACACCTGTAGAAACATGCGACAGTAAAACATCTACCTTATTATTGAGTAAAGAGCAGAGTTTTAGGTCAACCTTATAATCCGTCAAGTGAGAGAATTATTATTATCTAAATATTAAGATTGTTGATTACTTGCTATTAGTCATGTGTTATTAATTAATAAATAATAACAATAGCAAGTCAAGTGCGCCCATGATGTCAGGGTTAGTAGCTAAAGAAAAATCGTTGTGTGTAAAATTAACAGAAAATTGGAAAATTTGGACTTGTTAGAAAATGATTAAATCTAAACCTTTAATAACAATAGACGGGTTATGTGACAACAGCATATCTAGGTTTTCGACGTTACTCAATTTTTTTTCCCTTTCTGTAATAATATTACTAGAACAGGAATATGTTATCACACTATTTTTAACATTATACAAGCATGGGAATGTTTTATCACACTACTTGTAGTAATATATAAGAAAACGAATGTGTTATCTTATTAGCTGTAGTATTATACAATATCGGGAATTTGTTATATCACTACTAATATCATTATGTAAGAAAGGGAATTATCAAAAGACCTATGACTCAGTCCCACATTCATGAATAATTGAAACATTAAAATTGTACAAAGTAGCGCCATCAATACAGAACCTAATTCAGGAGTCAATGAAAAACTGGAAGACCACCCTCACATGCAACAACACAAATATTGCAGACATAACAATAAATTGTGGAATCTTCCAAGGTGATTCCTTATCGCCACTGCTGTTCTGCATTGCCCCTGAATCATCTCAGTCAAGTGATCCAGAAAACAGGGTTAGGATACAAAATGAAAGCAGGACAGGTCATCAGCCATCTACTGTACATGGACGATCTCAAGCTATACGGAAAAAATGAACGTGACATCACATCCCTGATCAATACTGTCAAGATCTGCAGTGAGGACATCAACATGAAATTCGGCCTTGAGAAATGTGGACGAATTATCATCCAGAAAGGCAAGGTCAAAACAACAGAGGGCCTGCAATTCGACATCGGAAAAATCAACGATGTTTCAATGGAAAATGGATATAAGTATCTTGGGATACTACAACATCAGAAGCAGTAAAAATGAGTGGACTATTCCAACCTCCAGAAACAAACAAAGAAACATGGAAGAAAACAACAAAGCAAGAACTAGCACATACATGGAGCCAGAAACATCTGCATGGCCAGTATGTACGACAAGCCGACGAAATATCAACAAAGCAATCAACGTACAAATGGTTGAAAGAGGCAGAATTGAAAGCAGAAACAGTAGCACTCATAACAGCTGCACAAGATCAAGCACTCAACACCAAAGCACACAAAGCGAAAATCATGAAAATTTCAAATGATTCCAAATGTCGACTCTGCAAATCCATGGATGAGACAACAGAGCACATACTATCTGGATGTCAGGTTCTGGCTGGAACGGAATACACCAAACGACACAATGAAGTGACACATACATAGAAATCTGTGTGAGAACTATGGCATACAAACCCCAGAAAAGCATGGATGCATCAACAAGAAGCAGTCAGGATCTCCCAGAATCTTGGTAAGATTCCGAGACCTTGGATCACAGCCGACAGTCAAACAGAAGTCGTGGAAAGAGACTGAATAATAATAATCTACTGTACATGGATGATCTCAAGCTATACGGTAAAAATGAACGTGACATCACATCACTGATCAATACTGTCAAGATCTGCAGTGAAGACATCAACATGAAATTCGGCCTTGAGAAATGTGGACGAATTGTCATCCAGAAAGGCAAGGTCAAAACAACAGAGCGCCTGCAATTCGACATCGGAAAAATCAATGATGTTTCAATAGAAAATGGATATAAGTATCTTGGGATACTACAACATCAAGAAAATATGCAGAGAGAAGTGAAGTCCAAAGTTAAGAGAGAATATGAAAAACGTGTTAGACAAGTCCTGAAATCCAAGCTAAATGGGGCGAACAAAATTCAAGCCCTTAATGCATACGCAATACCTGGAGTAAGCTACACTGGGGGTATCATAGATTGGACAGCAAATGAAATAAATGAACTGGACAGGAAAACAAGAAAATTACTCACAATACATAAAGCCTTACACCCCAAAGCAGACGTAGACAGACTCTATGTATCTCGAAAAATGGGAGGCAGAGGTCTCAAGAAAATTAAAAATGTCATTGAAGGAGAAGTCATTGGCCTTGTGGACTACATCTGGAATAACAATAAAGATGATCCACTGATAGAATTAGTAAAAATGAGTGGACTATTACAACCACCAGAAACAGACAAAGAAACATGGAAGAAAACAACGAAGCAAGAACTAGCACATACCTGGAGCCAGAAACCTCTACATGGTCAATATGTACGACAAGCAGACGAAATATCAACAAAGCAATCAACGTACAAATGGTTGAAAGAGGCAGGATTGAAAGCAGAAACAGAAGCACTCGTAACAGCTGCACAAGATCAAACACTCAACACCAAAGCACACAAAACGAAAATCATGAAAATTTCAAATGATTCCAAATGTAGACTTTGCAAATCCATGGATGAGACAACAGAACACATACTATCTGGATGTCAGGTTCTGGCTGGAACAGAATACACCAAACGACACAATGAAGTGGCAAAACACATACATAGAAATCTGTGTGAGAATTATGGCATAAAAACCCCATAAAGAGCATGGATGCATCAACCAGAAGCAGTCACAGAAACAGAAGAAGTCAAAATACTATGGGACTTCGAGATAAGAACAGACCGGGTGATTCCTGCAAGACGACCAGACATTGTAGTTCTCAATAAGTCCAACAGAACAGTAACAATTATTGATGTCGCTGTTCCAAGTGATAGAAACATAAAAACAAAAGAAAGAGAAAAAATAGAAAAATACCAAGACCTCAGATTAGAAATCCAGAGACTGTGGAATGTAAAAGCAGAAGTGATACCAATAGTGATAGGAGCCTTGGGGAACATAACATCAGAATTGGAAGGCTACCTGAATAAACTCCCTGGAAACCACAGAATCGCTCCACTACTCTGTTACGTTTCCAGTATTTATTTATAGACCCTGCCTAGAATAATTAAGGACTTTAAAGATAATTTAATTCCTTCTCTCATATCCTATGCAGACTGGTTGCTCAACTTATCATTTGACTAATTTAAAAGTGTGTCTTGTAGTGCAGACAAATTTACAAACTGATAAATTGCGAACGTTAGCTAGATTGAAGTCGTTAAGTTCCTCTAAATTAATATGCATTCGTTATTGTCATTCAGCTCATCTGCCCCCATTCAATCTAAGATAAATCTATAGGTCTATTATGCATAAAAATTGACTACAAAGAGGTTTAACAATTAAAATAAGATTTAATAAGGTTTAACAAGTTAACAATAATCAAATACGAGCGCGAAAAGTCTATCTCTTAATTCAGGCACGTATGTGCTTAAAGTTTCAAAAGAAAGGTAGCCAAATTGTTCCCTTTTGATAATTGAACTCGACTGAGGAATACTCAGCTATAAAGTCTGTATCTGCCTGGTTTCTTCAGTCCGTCCCGGTCTATCTCACAGTATCACTCTAGCGGAGATGCACGTGGCATACAGGTAGAGGTGTCCTTTATGTCGCTAGTGAATTTGAGTCTTTAGACCAACGTACATCTACTTCAACGTCGCTTACAGTGGCGTGGACTCTCAGAATAAGTGAACTCTCACCAGAATTCAACCAGTTCATACCAGTCTTCGGATGAAGACAAAGACAACTTGTCCAATTCAAGGATGCGGACAATAAGCAAGGCAAAGCAAAGCCAAGCCCAAAAGACAGGACCGACCTGAGGAAAGCAAAATGCGTCCTAATATAGTCTCTGCTTAATATGTCCTTACTCAAGCACATTCCAGTTTAATGCTCTGACTTAGAAATTCGACCTCGCGTCGTTTACAATTTAGATTTAGAAAAATGTAATCTTCTCACGCATGTTTCATTTAACAGCATGATGTATGAATCATAAAAATAGTTACAACGTTAAATTAATGTTCATACAAAGAGGTAATTCAAACAGCAAAGCGCTTCACAATTTACAATTAAAATTACATACAATAATTGAATTACATGAGAGATTCATGTCGAGCGCAGGCATTCTGGCTCTAGTGAATTAAAAGCAATATAAATTAAAGTTACAATGGAAAAGAGTTACAATAAATTTATATTCCATAACTTATAGGTTTTCAGTCATTTCTCTGAACCGTGCTCAAATATATAGTGGATAATATAATACATAGCACAAATACATACATAGTCAAGATATACATAATACAATCAGATAAAATGGTACCTTATGAGAAGTCGAAGTGTATGATTCTCATCTATCTCGCCAGCTGCCGTATGACCCGAGTAGCTTAACGTGGTGACGTGTAGCTAATTGTTTCTCGCAGTGAAGAGACGGAAGCGGTTACCAATATTTATAGGAAAGCATAAAGCATATCACGTGACGGATCGCGTGGCATGTAGTTGGTTCTAGAACCTAGACAATGGGCCTAAAGTTACATAACGTTTTGACCTGTTCTGGAAGCTTCTCGATAGGGGAGAGCTTTGAACAAAGGGTTTTCAAATCTCAATATTTGAAGTAAACAATCAAGTGGGTCAGCAAGTCATGACATTTTTATCAGACTGTGACATACTCAAAGCAGCGCTCCTCGGAAGTGCCCACATCCTCCGTAAAACCTTGGATCTCCCAGAATCTTGGTAAGATTCCGAGACCTTGGATCACAGCCGACAGTCAAACAGAAGTCGTGGAAAGAGACTGAATAATAATAATAAGAAGAAGAAGATTAAGAAGAAGAAGACGAAGAATACTTCCTTTATTCTCTAGGAAAAAATCTACATATTGACTATCGGTAACCACATTCATGGTTATTTAATGTATACAGTGATCCATTTCAATGAAATTTACTCACTAGGACCAGTTGCAATGACATTTACTCTCTAGGACCAATTTCAATGATATTTACTCTCTCTGACAAGTTTCAATAACGTACTCTATAGATTAATTTTAATGGCATTTCCTCTCTAACACCAATTTCAAGGACATATACTCAGTAGGACCAATTTCAATGACATTTACTCTATAGGATCAATTTCAATGACATTTGCTCTACAGGACCAATTTCAATGGACATTTGCTCTATAGGACCAATTTCAATGACATTTGCTCTCTATGACCAATTTCAATGACATTTGCTCTATAAGACCAATTTCAATGACATTTGCACTATAGGACCAGTCTCTCTTTCTCTCTCTCTCTGTCTCTGTCTCTCTCTCTGTCTCTCTCTCTCTGTCTCTGTCTGTCTGTCTGTCTGTCTCTCTCTCTCTCTCTCTCTCTCTCTCTCTCTCTCTCTCTCTCTCTCTCTCTCTCTCTCTCTCTCTCTCTCTCTCTCTCACATAAAGTCATAAATCTAACTGTCACACCACAAAAACAGGGTAATCAGTATATTGGGATTTAATCTTGAATAATCATAATGTCATGAATTTAAAAGACAATTATACATTTAACAATGAATATATTTACCTAATAATTAGTATTCTAGTCAATATGTGTGTGTTGTGAGTACATTAGTGCTTTAATGTATATTTTAATTAACGAAATACTAGTGAGTAAATTTTTCAATGAAAATCATTTGCTAACTTTACAAGAATACTGTTTGACAAGATTTTTCAGATAATTATTTATAATGAATTTGCGTATTTTTTTCAATAGGACACGATGTGTGTATATGTTTGTATTTGAAATATATATAGTCTTTTCTTGATAAAGTGTGTTTGTAAATTATTTCAATGAATTATTTTCTCTTGACAATGTCATTATAGCAAGAAATCTCCAAAAATGTTTCGTTTTTGTCTATTTCCACCGCATTTGTTCATATTATTTTCCTCTTAATATGTTTTCTCATTCTTACTAACAAAAACGTAGTAAAGTTATTATGTTATTATAGTCTTTATTTTATTTAATTTCCTACACGACTCATACAAATTGTCATTTGGAAAATAATTAATGAAATTTGAATACCAGCAGGAAAATGTCCGTCTTACCTCCTCTTATTTGTCCAAGGGACGCAATTATGATTAGACTCACGATCAGTAATTTCTTCATGAATAATTTGTAAGACTGCAATGAAAAAGTGTTTTTGCATTCATACCAATACAAACGCTTTTCTATATAGCATTATGCATGTGTCCGTATATATGTTTTTGTGCATGTGTGTATCTTTCCATTAATCCTACCATCCACTCAAACCAATTCATCCATCCATCCATCCATCCATCCATACGCCGTCCGTCTGTCTGTCTGTCTGTCTGTCTATCTATCGATCGATCGATCTGTACGTACAAAATCATCACAAATACATTAAAAGATTTCCCTTATCAAATACAGACGTGGACCTCTACCCGGAACTGCCTGTCATGTACCGTAGTTTTCGCCGCGTTATGTAGTAATTCAATTATCACAAATGTACAAATTCTTAGTCAAATGACAGACAATACAAGCATTCAACCACTGGACCTTTGCTGAGAAAATGGTTGAACAGAATCATTGTGGATTGACTGTCTACTGAAAGTTTTAATTTTTCATTTATTTTAAATTTTATAATTTAACACAAATATGCACAAAATACAGTACTAAGTACAACCGAAAATGTGGAAGTGAGAAATAAATTATTCTCTTCTTTGCGTGACCTCTGACATGAATGATGAAATGAGAAAGATAATATGATTTATATACCTATTTTTCCACATGGTCTCTCGTCAGCCGCCCAAACTGAAGTGAAATGATTTTGCTCAGACAGTAAAGTTAACGCTCGTTCAGGTTCGACAACTTACGATTCTGCACTCACTATTTGAATACGTCACGAATCAAATCTACAGATATGTTACGTCATTGAGAATATCTATTAATCTGCCATATACACACAACATTGATTTACAGCTTTCTTTTAAAATACTTTTTTGTAAATATAAAGTCTCTAGAGATAGCACATCTCCAATCATGCTTTGCATTTCTAGAGACATCTTCTTTCTTTCTATAATTATGGTATGCTTTCTTTTTGTCTTTCTTACTTTCTTATGTCAGACTTTGAATGTCTGCCTGCGTGAAATTTGGTGATATTTTATTTTAAACTCTCAATATGTGCGCATTCCTTCTCGTTTTAGATTTTTAGACTGATTGAATACAACTACTTTGGGAGAAATGTGATGATAGAAAATATTTCATCTACATCGCCAAGTACAAAAGAGGACATCTATGAAATCATTCGTCTAAATCACTAACAGCAAATAAAGGAACAAATTAACTTGTTTATTTGATCAGGTGATTAAGTGACGTCACCCGGTCGTACACATACACTTCACCAAATCTCACACATAGGCATAAATATTCCCATAAGTAAACATATACACATTTACACACATATACACTCACACGTATACACATTCACATTTGCCCACATATACACCCATACGTACACACATCCACATTTACACTCATATACACCTATTCGACTACATATACACATTTATGTTTGTTCCTAGTCTTCTTGCATAACTATGTAACACTTCATTTTATGTCTCTTCCTAGTTTCTTACAAAACTATGTGTGACAAAGTAAATTTGCCTCTCCCATTTTAAAATTTACTTGTTGTATGAGTAGTTGAATTGTCCTAGTGACCCGACCTTTCAAAGTGTCTGAATTTGAAGTAAACATCCTAAGGCAGGAACATTCTAGATTTGCAGACAGAATAGAAACTGAATGAGCAGTTTTCTATTATCCAATTGTATCCAATATTATTATTTGCGAGATTGAGACAAGTCAATGGACAGAGATTAAAGAATTCAGTTACAGAAGAAAATTCTTATCCCTAATCTCTTTTCAATCAAACAAAACAACAACAACAATCAAACTCAGAATTAGTGTGTTTCTAGTCCGGGCTCAGTAACCACCACCCTGCCACAACAACGGCGACAAGTACAATGGCGACTTAGTCAACGGAACTCCCCTCTAAAAGCCTACCTCCACCGACAGGACAGGCCAACCAATACAACAAACGAGCGATCAACACCAGCGGCACACACACTCTACAAAAAGTCAACGCCAGACACCAAAGCATCAACAAGACATTCGAATATCCACTACCACAATGACTTACAAAACACGCCACAGACTTCAAATACAATCAGTTAGACAACACTGCCCCAGCCCCAACACGGAAAAGAAAATAGACATCTACTCGACACACATCCACTCCCCCGCCCTCTCCGGAATACAGTGAGGAGAGGAAGTTTTCTCCAGAGGACCAACAAAACTGAAAATTCTACGATATCACGGTATCACGGAAAAGGGGAGTAATCATAAAAAAAATAATTAATTTTTATCTCCCTTTACTGAATGCGAGTGCGTCAGCTGATGTTGTGGTCACTTGTTGAGAGAAAGTGGAGTGATATTCAAGCATTGTCAGTGAGTTTGCAAGCGTGGTTGCTCATTTCTTATTTATACCACTTTAATTTGATTTGTTTGACTGTTTATTTATGTCAGGTGATAGTTAATTAAATTAGTAATAGGTAGATAGTATATTTAATTGTTAAATATTCATTATGTAGAAATTTTTAGAGAATTTTTGTTATTAGAAGTAGATACACCACATAGAGCGAATGCACTAAATAATAATATATTGTGGGGAATTTTCCAATATATATTATATACATTTTCATTGTTGCATTTAAATTGAACGTCATTGTAATTTGAAAGATGTGTGCTATTGCATCATGTTGACTTAGAAGTGAGGTCCTGAATAAATGAGTGTGCATGGTGGTAGATTTACTGACCGGTGTTTGATATTTTTGGCAGATAGGTGATCGAGTGTTTGTTGTTTAAGTTGCCTGATAAATGGCCAATAAGCTAGGTAGAGATTATTTTTGTGGCAAGTGTGTGTTTTGGTATACAATGGGAAGCGTTGTTAGCTAGGTCAGCATATGCGTTTAAAAGCTGTTAGAAAGGCATAATCCGCATTAGTGCTAAGCAATTCGTCAGATCGAAAGCATGTCTGATAGGCGCATGTGTGATCGCAAGATTAATAAAAAAAAAAACCCCATAGAGAATTTTTATCTTCTCTCGTTTCTGAAATTTGTCTTTTTGGTGACAACTGGAATAGAGTCCCTCCCTATCGGTTGTATATGAGAGCAAAACCCTTGGCTGAATAAGGAAAAACGTCTTTGGTATTGCATGAATGGTTAGGTTTTATTAGGATGTTATATGCTATGTTTTATTTTGGACATGCTAACATTTCTTTCTTTCAGAGGCTTATGCCAAAATTAGTATTTATTAATTGAGCAATTGACTGGACCCTTACGCTTTGCATTTGTGTTGCAGGGTTTTTATTTTCGTTTTTTAACTGCTGACTATTTGGCGGCTTGTTTCTGTAGCTGCGTGTTTGTAGCTGACTGCCTTTGTGGCTGGTTGCCTGTGTGGCCATTCTGTTTTATCTTGGTTACTTTGTCCCTGGCATGATTCTGACTTTGATCTGTGTGCCGAGGAAATTCAAGTCAACAAGACTGTGACGTCATTCCAGTGCATCAGCTAAGTGCTGATTGTGTAGTGAACTGGCTTATGATGAACATATTTTTAAAAATCTTTTTAAGTTTTCTTTTAATAAATTTCTTGTTATTATTTTAAACAGAAAACTTCTTGCTCCTTGATTATAAATGTTGGAGTGAGCAAGTGTCTTCTTTCTTCCATTTTATTTTATTTTTTTCGTTGTTGTTGAGTTTCACCCTGTGCGTGTTGAGTTCAACTCTGAATTGAGAGTCACGATTTGAGCTCCAATTCAATGTTCAAGTTCCCACCTACCCTTCGTGTGTTCGAGTGACAGTGAAAGTGCTGGAAACCTACAGAGTGTATACATATAAAGGAGTGTGCTACACCCCTACTCTGGATATACTAAAGCTCTTAGAGGGTGGGGGGTAATGTCCTTAAATGATAAGCAATGATGAAAACTATGGCAAAATAATAATAAATGTAAGCATATAATAATGCGGTAACATCCACTATCAATAATAATAATCTAGGCATACAGTTAAAAAACAGGTGTCACTAAATTTCTAGGCTATTGCTCCTTCCTATGAGTACCTATAAAAAATACCAATTAGATTCATAATCAGTTATGTTACATATGTGCACTGGGGTTTCCTAAACAGTTCAATGGCAATTACTCACACACACCCTTCCAAATCTGTGTAGGTTCAGTCCGACAAACAGAAAATGGATATTGTTATATGATGGGGAATTTTCCCGTATATTTTATAAATATTTTCATGTGGCAATTTAAATTGAACGCTAATGTAATTTGAATGATGTGTGTGTATTACATCATGCTTGTTTCGGCAGTGAGGTCCTGAACGAATGAGTCCGTCCTGCATTGTGGCAGATTTGCTGTAAGTATTTGTGTCAGATAGGTGATCGAGTGTTTGTTGTTTAGGTTGCGTGATCAATGGCCGATAGGCATAGTAAGAGGTTAATTTGCAGTGTGTGTGTGTGTGTGTGTGTGTGTGTGTGTGCGTGCGTGTGTTTGTGTGTGTGTGTGTGTGTGTGAGGGGGGGGGGTAGTTGGTTGGGTGGGGGTGGTGGTTGGGGTATACAACGAGATGCATTGTTAAGTAGATCGATGCATGTGGTCAGAAGTTGTTAGAAAGTCATAATCGTATTCGCGCTAAGTAACTGGCCAGATCGAAGGCGTGTCGAACAGTCACAGGTGTGATTTCAAGGGAGATAAAACTGATAATGAATGTTGCTCGGTACTCATTTCTTCAATCGTCGCTTTGGGTGAGCAACTGAAATTTTGGGTCCATCCCTACAGTGGGTTGTACATGGAGAAGAAAGCCATGGCTGAATAAGGTAAAAGTGTCTTTGTATTGTATGAATGGTAAGGTTTTATTATGCTATTATATGCTATGTTTTATTTTGAACATGTTAACATTTCTTTCTTTCAGAGGCCTTTGCAAACTTAACGCAGGAATTGACTAGACACTTACTCTGCAATTGCTTGTGTTTCAGGATTTTGGCAGTTGGCTGTTTTTTGGATGTGAAATTGTGACTCTTATTTTAAAATCAACTCGGACATTTAAGTTTGTCTAGAAGTGAATGTCATTGGGCTGTAAAGAAAGCTGCAAGAGATATTTTAGTCTAAAAGATCGAAATTTAATACTGAGAGAAATTATTTCACATGAATTAATCAAGCGTGTAAATACATGACAAAAAAATCGTGATTGTATGTAGTCATGTGAATTTTATGGAAAGTAAAGAAATGTTCAGATCATTTTGAGAAGTAAGGAACAGGTAAAATATAGGAAATGTAGATTATTCCTGGATATAAGTAGATATAAGTATGGAAAAGGTAAAATATAGGAATGTTGAGAAGTATAAAAAAAGGAGTTGTAGTGAGTATAATACGTATCCCAAAATTATTTCAAATCGAGAACGTAAACATTCTGCATAAATCTGATCGGGAATGCCACACAACCAAATACATTCATCCAGTTACTGCATTCAACCTTTCCCATGCACGCTTTTTCTAGTAAAACACCAGTTAATTCGATGCTTATTTCACCCAGTTTCGTGCATACTTTTCTAGCAATATATAAACACTGAAGTTTGTTTCCTCATGTTTTTAAAGAAGTCAACGGTTAAAAGGAAAACAAGAATTTATTCCCTCCTGTTTTAAAATAAGTCAATAGTTAGAATTAAAACAAGAGTTCAATGAGTAAGTACGATTAATTTAGTTGTGATAAGTCAGACACTCTCCTCGGCTCTATCGCTTCTCTTTCACAGACACACACACACACACACACACACACACACACACACACACACACATGCAGTAACACACATACACGCAAGCACGCACACACACCACACATACACACATTCACACACACACACAGATACACAGACACACACACAAACAAACAAACTAATTAATTTAATTAACTTAAAATCACATTAAGTTAAACAGAATGAAAGCTTATGTGTTTCTATTTTTCTACACATTTTGTAGAGATATAATGCTATTTATAGACAAAGACTGCATTTTACATTTTTAATATATAATTTATTGCGTATGTTTTATGAAATATATAAGAGCTAAAATTACAATAAGGTAATATAATTTTAGAGTCATTCAATACGCTATGTTTTAAAAAAAATAATTGAAAAGCACATACTGTCACAAAGGAAACAGTTAATATATGTGATGTGTTGTTATATTGTAATACTATCGGGATTATATATAGTACTATAGGATGTAGCTTTGTTACTATGGATTATAGTATTTCTATAAGATGGTGTGTTACAACATTTTAATACTACCTGGATTATAGGCATTTCTATGGAATGGTGTGTTACTACATTGTAACATTATATGATTGTACATATTTCTAGAGGAATAGCTCTTGAAACAAATTATGTACTTTATTAGAAATCGAATTTACCTTAATTATTTTGATGTGAATTGTAAAAGTCTATAAATATTAGGTTAATTCAAACGAACGTTTATGTATTTGGAAGTATGTGTCATTCAATTATTAAGAAATAGGTGTTGTTAAATTATTAAGAAAAATATGTCACTAAAAATATGTGTCACAAAAAGATTAGGGAATACGTGTCATCGAACGTATTAAGAAAAATCATATCGGTGACACATGCGTCATACACACTTTTCCTCCGGGTATTTTAGTTCAAAGTTCATAGTCTAATTTTCATGTCAACGCGCTTAAGTGACTTGTAGGAGCCTTTCCAATGCCACCAAGTCACTCCATCGGCAGCATAACCTCCGTAAGGATAATATTGGCCGTTCAGGTTGGAGGCATGACAGGCATTGTACCACCAGCCACCGCGGAACCTCTCTGCACAATTACTATAGTCTATATCGTGATCTCTATCAAATGTCGAGAATTTCATGTTGTTATGGGCCGACAAACTGTCCCCTGAAACGTTACAAACCGAAGGTATGAAGACAATAAATGCAGAAAAAGAAATTATTTCTTCTATAGTTCACGCACCAAAGTTACGAGACAATAAGTGCATTAAAACATCAATTATTTATTTCAAACGTCACACCAAATTTATGATGACACGATTTGCAGTAAAACATAAATTATTTATTCTACACCGGTAGCATCCACTAACTTTGTGACTTGCTTCCTTTCAGTTTATCATTTGGTCAGTCCATTTACTGAGTTATCTTTTCATTCTTCAACCAGTCAATTTGTCAACTTTCATGTCCCATTTTGTCCGTATGTACACATTTACTAATCAAACTCTCCATTCTTCAGTAAGTAAGAACAATAAAATAAAAGCTAAGCAAGATATTCTAAATCTAATAACTGTTATTGCTTTCTTATACAAAGGGCAACTTATATTCCAAATTTAAAGGTTGTAGGTTGATACATATTTTGCTCATTCTTGGCGTGTAGTAGTGGAGTGTAATGTTGTTTTTTGGTTCATGTCTCTTATTAACTCCCTCAAGTATTATTTAATGGAGAGTAGTGTTTTATGTCTCTTATTCACATCTTCCGTTACATTTCTTGATTTTAATTTTATATTTTAACTTTTCTTTATCTTGCTCTGTCTTAATAGACATGCTCTATGTATCTCACAAAATGGGAGACAGAGGAACAGAAAAAAATCAAAGGAGAAGTGAACTGTGGTCTACATCTGGAAATAATAATAAAAAGATGAATCACTGATAGAAGCATTAATGCTGAGAGGATTATACACATACACACCACACACATAACCACAGACACACGCAATACAAAAAGAGAAACAAGTAAGGAAAAAAAACACGCATTAGCAAATCTATCTATCAATTTTGCCGACCGTTGGAGTACCACTGATGACATGAAAAACACTTTCCCGCAGTCCATTCTGTTTTCTGATAATTTTACTGTATCGCTCAGCTTCAGTCATGTTCACTCTGAGATGTTATCCTCCCATCTATATGTCATTCTCTCCTTCGCCCTTCTTGCAGAGTCCTTGCATGACTGTCTTGGCAGTCCCTGTCAATCGTGTGGCATGCACATACCATTTCATTTTGCATTATTTCACACTGGCCAATATCTCTTCTTAGGGCTCAATGGCTTGCCTAATTCTATTTCCCAATTCCTCATTCGTGACATGATATTTATACAAGATGCCAAGAAAGCAGCCTTTGAAGGCATCTCATTTCATTAGCTTGTATCCTCCTTTGGAAATCTGCTTTGAGGGTCCATGACTCACAGGCATATAAGAACGCAGATACAACCAAGGAACGAATCAGTTTGATCTTTGAGCTGGTTGATGTGTTTCTAAACTGTCTTCATCCTTGCCATTGCGGTTATTGTTAGCGCATTATTTCTGGTTTTGATCCCTTGTCTGTCACGATGGCTCCTAAGTACTTGAATTTAATAACTATTTCCAGTTAGTTTCTGATCACCTATCAGATGCCACTGGTGTTGTTGGTACATCATTCTTTTCTTCTCTGCACTGATTTCCATACCAATAGCAATTACTGTCCTGTCCATTTTTTTTCCACCAACTGAGTTAGCTCCTCCTCATTTCCTGCAAGGCCATCGATGTCATCGGCAATGCATAAATTCGTTATTGTTCTGCCTCCAATACTGACAGCTCCTTCATGGTCTTCCAGAGCATATGTCATGATTCTTGCAAGGAAGGTGTGGAAGAGTGTAGGAATGCAAGCAGCATTATCTGACTCCCACTGTTGTCTTGAACCAATCTCCTATTTCGTCGTTGAAGCAGACAACACTGGTGGCCTTAATCTAAAGGCTTTCTTTGATCAGGTTGGCATTGATGTTGTACAGATTGATGATGGACCAAAGAGCTGCATGCCACACCCTATCAAACACCTTCTTAACATCTATAAAGACAAGATAAAGGTCTTTTGGTGCTGGAGTTACTTCTCACATAGCAGTTTCAAGTATATTTCAGCAGTTATATCTGATAAAACATGTCTCACCTTGAAACAAACAAAATATTAACCAATCAATGAATGGGTGCTAGTGACAGTGATCTTCTCAATTGTCAATTGGTCCTTTGTCCTCTGTTGCCTAGTCTAGCCCCATTCATTCATTAGGTAATATTTACTTTGTTTCAAGGTAAGACATGTTTATCAGATACTTGAAACTATAAAAAAATGAAACAATAGTTAAAACCTCTCTTCCTACTACTACTAGAATCATACTAGTTCTGCTCCTATTTCTACTAGAACAATATTAGTACTACTCCTATTACTATTAGAAAGAATGCTGAACACAATTAGACATAAAATTTTGTGGTTTTACAATTAATTATGAACTGCATCTCATAATCTATGAGTCGTGATGAACATAATTTGTATCTTTTGACTAAATTATGAACAAGTATTACATAAAGACAAATGACATAATAGTGGTGACAGTTAAACATGTTTATGGACTATGCTGCTAAAGAGATAAAAGAGCATTGTGATACAAACTGGTGATCTTTCACTTCCGGCGAGTTAAAGGCAATGTCTCTGGTAAAAATAGCAAATTTGCAGTCATGATATCTTTCAGCTTTGTAAGATATTATTATTGTACTCATTTATTAGTTTAAAGGGTGTCTTTCTGTGAGGTGATGCTGCTATATGGAAGTGTGAAATGTGCTCACTAAATGCGTGCAGTGATGTTGCTATAAGGAAGTGTGAAATGTGCTCACTAAATGCGTGCTGTGATATTGCTAGATGGAAGTGTGAAATGTGCTCACTAAATGCGTGCAGTGATGTTGCTATATGTAACTACAGACTATGCTCGCTAAATGGTGCAATAAAGTTACTGTGTGGAACTCTGGACTGCGACCACTAAATATGTGTAATAATGTTGCTGTATGAAACTCAGTGATGACGAAATGTGTTCAGTAATGTTGCATTATGGAACTCTGTGCTCACTAAGTGTGGGCAGTGATGTTGTTATATGGAACTCTGGACTGTCCTTACTAAATTACTTCTTTATTATTCTGTTTGCATTTTCTTTAATAATAATGACCGTTAACACTTATGTTTCATACGTATTCAAACGATGTTACTAATATTACACAAAACGTGCACATCACATCGTTACTGTCTCTCTCTCTCTCTCTCTCTCTCTCTCTCTCTCTCTCTCTCTCTCTCTCTCTCTCTCTCTCTCTCTCTCTCTCTCTCTCTCTCTCTCTCTCTCTCTCTCTCTCTCTCTCTCTCTCTCACCTGCAGTTCCTGAGTATCCGCCAACATTTAATCGGTATGAATCATAGACAGCATTAATGCTGAACGTGTTGTACATGGCATAGGCAGTGGTATCATCATGATCCCTGAGGTCAATACGAAGTTTGTAATTTTTATTTTTTGTCAAGAGATGCATCTTAGCAAGTCCTGCAAGAAAATATGGAGATTTTATTTATTTTCAGATGATATAGGTTAGCAAGCCATTGTTACTTATTTGTTGTCAGATTATATAGGTTAGCAAGCCCTGAAAGATAGTATGAGTTACTTCTTCACCTGTAGGAAATAATGAACATAGTAACTAATCTTTTATGAAACTGAAAGATTGCCGCCAATAAGTTACAGTTCCTTGATTCGATATTAGTAGCTCTATTTCCCAGACTGATATATATTGGTAGCTCTATTTCCTAGATTCATATATTTTGGTAGGTCTATTTCCTAGATTCATATATATTGGTAGCTCTATTTCTTAAAACGAGGGATAGATATTGGTAGTCTATTTTCGAGACTGATAGGCATTGGTAGCTCTTTTTCCTAGACAGATAGATTTATTGTTGTCCTAACATCTGCCATGAAGATCACTTGTTCGTATACAAGGAAATTAGAGAGCAGATTAATTGTATGGGATGACAATCATAAATTAAAATATGCATTGTCTATACAAGGAAATTAGAGAGCAGATTAAGTGACAGGAAATGACAATCATAAATTAAAGTATGCATTCTCTATACAAAGAAATTAGATTAAGTGACATGGAAAGACAATCATAATTTAAAGTGTGCATTGTCCATCATTTTTAAACTCACATAAGATCACAAGCAATCATTAAAATCTTTAAAACATATGGAATACATTTTTGAAGTACTCGAAGCTTCAAAATATTTTAATATTTAAAATCAGTTATATTTTTTAAGCAACTGAGATCTATAAATAGTTTACAACTCTCAATATCTATACATTCATGTAAAGTATTTGAAGCACTAACATATTTGGAATATATTTAGTACAGGGGTCGGAAAACTTTTTTTTTCTTGGGGGGGGGGGGTGATTCCATAATATCTATTTGATTACCCCCAGTTAAATGCCCTTAAAATGCAGATTAACTGTTCTGAAAGTCAAGAATTGATAACAGACTTTAACAGACTTAAAAAGGCACACGTTTTATTCAAAGAATAGCACACATGCAAAATTATTGTTTTTGAAAAAAGGATTGAAGAAGTAAAGAATTTAATTCCAAACATCTCCACTTCAAATTTTGGAAAAATGGTGCTGTTTTATGTTTGATAAAATCGTTGTTCACAAACGTGGGTTGTTGCAATAGGCAGCATCAATTGAATGCTTGAACATGTGCAATTTTCAAAGCCGTTGCAGTGTTTTAAATTAAAAAGGCGGTAAGTAGTATGCTAATTTTAGACTTCAGACATTAAATAAATGTGTATGTTGTATGCTAATTTTAGACTTCAGACATTAAATAAATGTGTATGTTGTATGCTAATTTTAGACTTCAGACATATTTAATTTCGGAAGTATAAAATTAGCATACAACATACACATATATTTAATTTTATACTTCCGAAATTAAATATATGTGTATGTTGTATGCTAATTTTAAACTTCAGACATTAAATATATGTGTATGTTGTATACTAATTTTAGACTTCAGACATTAAATATATGTGTATGTTGTATGCTAATTATAGACTTCAGACATTAAATATATATGTATGTTGTATGCTAATTTTAGACTTCAGACATTAAATATATTTGTGAATGAAATTGTTCGCATGTGACTTACAATTGTGAAAGAAAAGTGTATACAAAAATGACTGTAAAAGCTAATTTTTAGTTGTTTTTCATAGGGTTTTCCAGACTTTTGAAATAAACTATTATCCCATTGTTTGATTAAGTTGTTTCGGGGTAATTTGTAAATGTTGCAGTTGAGAACTTTCTACTGCCATTTTTTATTGCAAATCTTTGTAGGATTGTGTGTGTTTAGTTGTGTGTGTGTATGTGTGTGTGTGCGTGCGTGCGTGCGTGTTCACCACATTTATCTGCAATGAATATCCAATCTATAATCATTAATTAAAAGTAAAATTAAAGGTGTATAGTTATGTAACTGAGACTAAAGCTACTTGAATATATAAACGTGCATATTTATGTAATTCAGATTATAGCTATTTGTAAATGAAATCTAGTATAAATATCAGACTAAATCTGTTTTTATATGTAAATGGGTAGTGTTATCAGAGTAAATATGTTCTTATATGTAAATGGGTAGAGTTATCAGAATAAATATATTTGTATATGTAAATGGGTAGTGTTATCATAATAAATCAATTTTTTATATATGTAAATGTTTAATATGTATTTAACTCAGACTAGCTCAATACTCTAGTCTCTATGGAATTTACAAACTGATCTAAAAAGCATAGTTTCTATTTAATTTTCAATAGTTCACTTTTCATATGATTTACGCCCAAATTTAAAACACGTTTGCTTGCTTTCCCAAAGAAAAGTTTTTCTGTCATAAATTTATGTTATAATTGCTCTACCGTGAATTCATCTTTGTAAACGTATGAAGAAAATGTTGACAATTTTGCTAAACAGACATGTTTAGTCTTCAACACCTCTATTTAATAGCGGTAAACTTGGTATACATGAAATCAACCTTATTCAAACTCCGTGTTTAATAGCGGTAAACTTGGCATACATGAAATCAACCTCATTCAACCACCGTGTTTAAACTCAAACGTGAGCAGTAGTGATGCCACATTTGTCCAGACTCTATGTTTCAACCGAAAATCAAGGAGAAAACACTGACAACACTATCAGACATAGTAAACATTATCTGAATTTAAACATAGAGAAAACACAGATAGCACTATCGGTAATACGAAAAAGCACTCAGTCAAAAGAAGCCATTGTCTGTATTCATTTAGAATCTGCCATTAATACTAATAGTCAAAAGTAGCCGTTGCCTGTGTTCAATCATTAAAAATCTGCCATTAATGCTAATAATAAAGTCAAAAGAAGCCATTGTCTGTATTCATTAAGAATTGCTAACAATAATAATACTGTCTAAATAGCCATTGTCTGTATTAAATAAGAATTGCCATTAACACTAATAAATAGTCAAAAGTAGCCATTGTGTGTATTAAATAAGAATTTCCATTAATACTAATAGTATAGTCCAATCACCCATTGTCAGTGTTCAGTCCTACATGTGCCTGGTTAATGATAAAAACATTGTCAAATTTAACTTTTATTAGTGTTTAATCATTAATAAAAATTAAATTCTACAATAAAGGTTTTTAACGTCCAGCAGTTAATAAAAGAGCTAACAGTAGCTATTATCTTAATTTAATCTTAAAGATAAACAGTCAATACTAAATAGAGTCGAAGGCAGCTTGTACTTGT
Organism: Sinotaia quadrata; assembly: GCA_028829895.1. Lineage (NCBI taxonomy): Eukaryota > Metazoa > Mollusca > Gastropoda > Architaenioglossa > Viviparidae > Sinotaia > Sinotaia quadrata. Next base: position 140,359,399 of record CM054179.1, read on the forward strand.
ATTTAATCTCAACGATCTGCAGTTAATGCTATCAATATAGTCATCGGTACCTATTACTTGTTTAAACTTAAGATCTGCAGTTAATACTGTCAATATTGTGAACTGTAGATATTACTTGTTTAAAATTAGTTCTGCAGTTAATAATATAATAGTGTCAACGGTTGACATTTATATTTATACTTATAGATCTGAATTTAGAAGTAATAATATAGTCATAGGTAACAAATCTGTATTTTTAATCTTAAAAATCATCAATTCATACTAATAGTTTAGTCAAAACAGCCATTTTATGTATTTATTCCGAAAACATAAATGCAATGTTGATAACATTTTGATAACATTTTCAACCGAAGCCATTGTCTGTGATTAAATTAAATTAAATGCAATAATTGGTATCAAGCTTCACCAACAGTTTTGTTGAATTTTCAACTTTCCATTTATATTCGAATCCGTGTTACAATCAGTTAAAACGCAGGTTAAGGCCGGTCAAGTTTGGATGTAACGTACAATAAAGTTATATACGGTGATTTGTTGGGAAATCTAATAATTCCTATAATTCTCAAATAATACATGCTAGCAGTAGATAGATAGATAAAAAGCAAGATTTCCATTAACATTAATGCGTACATGAACAATCCAGAACTCGATTAACATTACTAACTACCTTATCAATTCAGAACTGCATTAACGTCACTAGTACATTAATAATCCAGAACTCCATTAACGTCATTAATACATTACCAATCCAGAACTACATTAACGTCATTAATACATTACCAATCCAGAACTCCATTAAAATTACTATCTACCTTACCAATCCAGAAATACATTGTCACTAGTACACCAATCCAGAAATCCATTAACGTCACTAGTACATTACCAATCCAGAACTCCATTAACGTCATTAATACATTACCAATCCAGAACTACATTAAAATTACTATCTACCTTACCAATCCAGAAATACATTGTCACTAGTACATTACCAATCCAGAACTACATTAACGTCACTAGTACATTACCAATCCAGAACTACATTAACGTCACTAGTACCTTACCAATCCAGAACTACATTAACGTCACTAGTACATTACCAATCCAGAACTACATTAACGTCACTAGTACATTACCAATCCAGAACTCTCCGTTTAAGTCCCCAAAGCCTACTTCGTACTGCACCCAGTTCCGGTAGAAATTCACTGTTCCGTCTCGTCTTCTCTGGATCACCTGTCAGGAATTATTGTCAAAATAATATATTATAAGTGTGTCTTAATTTAAAAAGTGTCTCCGGATTTATTTTCAAATAATATATTATAATTCTGAATTTAGAGCACAAAGATTCAGAATTTATAGTTTAAGAATAGCATGTGTCTGTAGTTTTCAAAAATGTATAAGGATTTGTCGTCCAAAAGTTTATTATAACTGAGTTATTAGCGTACTAAATGAGTTAGAATGCATGTAAAAATATTACAAATGTGTTTTAGTTTACAAAATGATCATCATACATCGTCAAATGAAGTAGTATACGCATGTCTCTAGTTTACAACGTATGTCTATTAACATATATCATATTCCTTAAATTGGAGTTGTTTATATAATGATTTAATGCTACAAATATCACTTGATTAATACAAAATGCGTATGTGTAGGTTTATTTCACATCCATGAGTCAATCAATATCCATTCATCCATCTATCCACCCAGCTACATATTACTGCATATGGCTTGACTGCAGAATCCATGGACACATTGTCTTTCGTAGAAGAAAACGATACCTATCTTCTTTACATATTGTTCACTTCATAATTCTTATGTTAAAAGGTTTGTGTAATCATTAAGAAAGAGCAAAAGGGTTCCAAGGAGAAATAAACAAATTAATTGAAAATGTCATAACGAGGTAAAATGAAGTCCGCAATTTTATATTTTGAGATAAAGTTATACACTCTGCAGTGAAATAAATTAGTGCTATAGAACGAATAACAATAAAAATATCATAAAGTGTTGAAATTGGTGTTCCACACGCTGAGATATGTGTGTTCAAAACCCTGGCTTGAGATGCATTAGTGTTAAATAGCCTGTTTGATATGAGTTAGTAATATACACCAGGCCATTTCAGCAAACTGTTCTCAAATATAAAAGTATACCTGTTAAGAATTAATTGTAAATATAATATTTTCTATGAGTAAAAGAAACTCGTTTTGAAATAAGTAATAATTCAATTATGTCTTCAAATATGTGCTACATATTCTACCTGGAGAGTTATATGAAACACACTTGTCTTGAGATAAAGAATTATGAAACACATCGTCGTGAGATAAAGCAGTATGAAACAAACTGCCGTGAGATAAAGAAGTGTTAAACACACTACCGTGAGATAAAGTGGTGGTAAACACACTGCCGTGAGATAAAGTAGTGTTAAACACTCTACCGTGAGATAAAGAAGTGTTAAACACACTGCTATGAGATAAAGAAGCGTTAAACACACTGCCGTGTGATAAAGAAGTTTTAAACATACTGTTGTGTTAAAAATGACCTGAATTGAGATTACGTAGTGTTAATAACATTACTGTGATGATGTTATTTAAACTCTATTACTTGAGATACATTAGTTGTCAGTAGGGCATAAAACGTGACCGGACACACACCAATAAATATTAAAAAGAAATATAAAAGGGATGAGATATAGAAGGAATGAGATATAGAAGGAATGAGATATAGAAGGATTGAGATATAGAAGGAATGAGATATAGAAGGAATGAGATATAGAAGGAATGAGATATAGAAGGAATGAGATATAGAAGGAATGAGATATAGAAGGAATGAGATATAGAAGGAATGAGATATAGAAGGAATGAGATATAGAAGGAATGATATATAGAAGGAATGAGATATAGAAGGAATGAGATATAGAAGGAATGAGATATAGAAGGAATGAGATATAGAAGGAATGAGATATAGATACATGTATAAGAAAGGTCTGGGGCAAGCACACACATTTGAAGAAGCCATTTCGTCACCAGAAATCTGATGGTTATTTTGATAGATCACAGAGAAGTGGGTTAGATAATTCGTTGTATTTTTCTCCAGTAATCCGACCTTGGCCATAAACTATGTCAAGCGGAAAGTTAGGCGGAAATCCGACGGCCAGTTGTAGAAAGATAAAGTGATCATACGTATTTGCTTCCCTCTAATAACAAACAAATTAAGTCTCGCAGTCCTCTAATAACAAACAAATTAAGTTCTAGCAGTCCTCTAATATCAGAGAGTGATTAAGTATCCAATGTCCTTTAATGAAAGGCAGAGACATATTAAGTAATCACTGTCCTACAATAAATGAGAGAAATTAAGCCTCTCGCTGTCCTCTAATAACAGAGACAGATTAATATATCGATTTCCTCTTATAACAGAGAGAGATTAAGTACTCTCTGTCCTCAATAACAGAGAGAAACATATAAAGTGTTTGCATTCCTCTACAGAAAGATAGATTAAGTGCTTGCTAGTCACAAATAACAAAGAGAGACAGATTAAGTATCCACTGTCTTCTAATACCAGATTAAGTATTCGCTGTCCTCTAATAATGGATAGAGACAGATTAAGTACTCGCTGTCCTCTAATAACAGAGAGAGACAAATTCAGTATTCACAGTCCTCTAATAACAGAGAGTGATTAAGTATTGATTGTCCTATAATTTATAATAAAAGACGGAGACAGATTAAGTACTTACTGTCCTCTAATAACAGAGAGAGAAGATTAAGTACTCGTTGTCCTCCAATAACGGATAGAGACAAATTAAGTATTTGCTGTCCTCTAATAATAGAGAAATAAAGAAGACTGGATCTGACAAAAATACAGAGAGATTGAGAACAGTTTGAGGACAAAGAACTGCAAACTGGCATTCTAAATTGTGAAAGATCTAACAAGACAGCAGCAACCAAGAGTCAATACCATTCAAGACAATGATGAGAAATGCCCCACTGAATTTAACGAGATTATTTAGAAAGATGGACTGAATATTGTAAAGAACTATAAACCATCTAAAGGATATCCCGAGGAGCTTGAAGTGCCAGAGTACTCAAATGATGATTACTTTACCATTCTGAAAGAAGAGGTGGAAGCAGCAGTAAGAGCACTAAAGAATGGGAAAGCAGCTGGAGTTGACAACATCTCAGTGGAATTTATCAAGAGTGAAGGACAGAAAGTGATTTTACTAACAAAAAATATGTAACAAAATCTGGCAGACAGGCGAATGGCCCACAACATGGACACAATCATTGATTATAACAATCCAAAAGAAAGATAATCTTCAACTATGCCAAAATTACAGAACTATCAGTTTGATCAACCATGCTAGTAAACTGATATTGAAGGTCAGTTTTAACAGACTTAAACCCCAAGCAGAACAAAATATCGTTGAAGAATAAGCTGGGTTTAGGGATGGAAGAAGAACGACAATACAATTATTTAATATCAGGGTTCTATGCAACAAATATTCACAACACCAACTAGACATCTACTATGTGTTCATAGATTTCAGAAAGGCATTTTATAAAGTGTGGCATGAGTCATTATGAACCACAATGAAGATATACATAGTCCAAAGATTGACTAACACCAACAAGCAGCTATGTACAAAAGCCACCAGTGCAGTACTTGTCCATGGATCTGTGGGAGAATGGTTTGTGAACAGTTGCTGTACGTCAGAGCTATCTTCTGTCATCCATTCTTTTCAACATCTACTTAGAATGCATCGTGAATGACACTCTGGAACATCACTATGGCACAGTCAGTATTGGATGGCGTAACATCACCAATCTATGCTTTGCAGATGACGTCGATGTGCTGGCTAGCAGTGATTACGAACTTGTCGCCTTAGTGACAACACTTGATGATTCTTCCTCCATATTTGTCATAGAGATAAACGCAGAAAGAAATAAGCTGATGACAAATGGTAAAAAGCCAAAATCAAGGTCAGAGGACAAGAACTAGAAACAGTGAGCCAATTCAAATATCAAGGCTCTGTCATCATTGGTGGGGCATCAAAGGTCTTGTCTATAGCAGGATAGAAACAGCAGCCAAGTCAAAGATATGTCCTATTTGGAGAGACAAAAATATCTCTCTAAAACAAAAATAAGATTTTGAAAACGCTACTTTTCTCAATCTTTGTGTATATATTTGAGGCATTGACCTTGATGGCAGAAATACAGCACAGAATAAGAGCACTTAAACTAAGACGCTACAGAACCATCCTTGGCATCTTTTACAAAGATGTCATCACGAAAGAAGATGTGCGTAATACCATCAGACGTGAAGCTGGCAAATATGAAGACCTCCTCGCCACTGTCTAAAAAGAAAGATGAAATGATATGACCATGTCACTCGAGCCAGTAACCTCTCCACTACAATCCTGCAGGGTAACGTCATGGGTGGCAGAAAATGAGGCAGACAGAGAAAAATGTAGGCTGACAACATCGCAGCGTGGACTGGGTAAAAAAAATTTGCGGAGACACAAAGTTCGGCAAATGACCGAGAGAAGTGGAGGGAGCTGGTCAACCACTCAGCAGCTAACACTAGGTCGAGTGACTGATGATGATAATGAGAGAGAGAGAGAGAGAGAGAGAGAGAGAGAGAGAGAGAGAGATTAAGTACTCACTGTATTATTCAATAATACATTATTATACATCACATTAAAAAAGAGGCTAGAGGAAATCATAAATAGTCATAGGAAATGTTTATATCCTGGAGATGTGTACTTGTGTCACAGGTATGAAGTAATTCCTTAATGTCACCTGAGAGTTTGGTGTTTAAGAAACTTTCCAGCACATTAGAGGTATTGATAGCAAGACGCCATTGCTAAAAAGAAAATGTGGAAGAATAATATAACAAAACAAATAACTTACTTATCAAATGTAATTGAGGAAATAATATAACAATACAAATAACTTCTCAAATGTAAATGCAGATATAATATGATAATACAAATATCTTATGAAATGTAATTAAGGAAATAGTATCACAATACAAATAACACATCAAGTCATATACCGCCCATCCGCCATTATCAGTTGACTGGTCACAAAACACTTTGACAGTTATGTTGCCATTCAAAAAAAGTGTGTGAACACCGCTCAAATTGTCATATTTTTGTACATCAACACAGGAAGCTGGCCTTTGTACTGAAAGCATACATGATTATATTATCAATAATTCAAGAAACAAGAATGTTATAAATTGTTTTGTGCCTTATGCTAACTACCGCGTGAATGAATTGCTAATTATTTGTCTTATGAATCTTTTGCTAATTACCTTAATCGTTGTGTGTATGCTTTGCTCCTTACGTTAGTTGTCTTGTGCATGTTTTGCTCCTTACGTTAAATGTCTTGTTCATGTTTTGCTCCTTACGTTAGTCTTCTGCATGTTTTGCTCCTTATATTTTTAGGCTTGTGCATGTTTTGCTCCTTACATTAGTCTTCTGCATGTTTTGCTCCTTACGTTAGTTGTCTTGTTCATGTTTTGCTCCTTACGTTAGTTGTCTTGTTCATGTTTTGCTCCTTACGTTAGTTTTCTTGTGCATGTTTTGCTCCTTACGTTAATTGTCTTGTGCATGCTTTGCTCCTTACGTTAAAGTAGGCTTGTGCATGATTTGCTCCTTAGGCTAGTTGTCTTGTGCATGTTTTGCTCCTTACTTTAATTGCCTTGTACATTCTTTGCTCCTTACGTTAGTTGTCTCGTGCATGTTTTACACCTTACGTTAGTTGTCTTGTGCATGTTTTGCTCCTTATATTTGTAGGCTTGTGCATGATTTGCTCCTTAGGCTAGTTGTCTTGTGCATGTTTTGCTCCTTACGTTAGTTGACTCATTCATGTTTTGCTCCTTACGTTAGTTGTCTTGTGCATGTTTTGCTCCTTACGTTAGTTGACTCATTCATGTTTTGCTCCTTACGTTAGTTGACTTGTGAATGTTTTGCCCCTTATTTATTTGTCGTCTTTTTGCTTTCTTCGTTACATTAGTTGTATTGTGAACATTTCCTCCTTGTCAAAACAACCACTCTCCTCTCAATCGAAAGGGAGGTGGAAGATGACTTTCTCAGCAACAACGTAGGATCTGTGTTGATGTTTACCACACTAATTCACACAGATACACCATGGATGTTTGTCTGCTTTTTTTAAATTCTGCATGCAAGGGCTATGCTCTGCTGACGTGTTTATATGTGCGAGTGCGAACGGTTATAATAAAGTGTCTGGACAGTTAAACAAAGAAAACGATAAAACAGAAAAACAAAACAAAAACGAAATAGGATAAGACACTACCGCACTCATCCTTTCAAAACAATAGTAAGCAAGTTTTGTAAAAGCTATGATTCAGATTTATTAATCCTAAGGGCTTTCTCTTTCGTGCAGTGGTTAGATCAGTCGCTATGAGTTACTCACAACATGCACTCTTGGAGTGTGGTGGTGTTATATGATAAGTGATAATAATATGAAAATTAATTTTAAAAAACATCAGTTATTTACAACTGAGCAGTAATCCCAGCGGGTAATGCCTACACTCTAGCACACAAGATATAAATCAAATTCATGCATTTCTGGGTTTGGCAACCCTATGAAGATGTAATACTAGTCTCTCGAATACATTAATCTAAAAATGTGATTGACTAATCTTCGTTATGTTCTGATGGTTTGAATATTTTATATACATAAAGTACGAGTAAACAAAATATTTCTGAAGGTCTTAATAAACTTAATCAAAATTATTTTTATGTGCACTGAGGTTTTTACAGTTATTTCAGATTCGTCACATGTGCTGAGGTAACCTGTTCATTGACATCAATCCTATGATTTAACGCTGGTGGTTCCATCTACCACAATGCTATATGATGAGTTTGTCGTTAGTGAAATAAAATGTGTGGGTATGAGTGAGGACAAGTCACACACGAGTAAAATAATATTTGAAATAAAAATGTCATGATATAATACTTACTTCTGTCTATCTTGAGTAGATCGATGAGATCTGCCTGCACTTGGAGAATGATGGAATTTAGAGTATCAAGCTTGCTTTGGACCATGGCTATGTTTTCATAATTTCTTTGGACCATGGTTATAATCGTATCAAGCTTGCTTTGGTCCATGTCTGTTATGTTATAATTATTTCCTTGTATCCTGGTTGTAATCATATCAAGCTTGCTTTGGATCATAACTATGTTATCATTATTTCTTTGGACCATGGTTGTTATGTTATCATTATTTCTTTCGACTATATCAGTTATTTTATCAAACTTGCTTTGGACCATGGTTATTATGTTATCATTATTTCTTTTGACTTTGCCTGTAATATTATCAAACATGCTTTGTACCATAGCTGTTATGTTATCATTATTTGTTTGGACCACGCCTCTAATGTTATCAAACTTGTTTTGTACCATAGCTGTTATGTTATCATTATTTCTTTGGACCATGCCTGTAATGTTATCACACTTGCTTTTGACCATAGTTGCTATGCTATCATTATTTCTTTGGACCAAGACTGCTATTTCATCAAACTTGCTTTGCATCAAATTGCTTAGGACCATGACTGTCATGTTATCATATTTGTTGTTGGCAGTTGTTGTTATGCTCCCAAGACAGTTGACTTTACTTGTCATTTTGTCAATTTGGGTCTGCAAGTTTTGAAGAACACCGTTAATGCTATCTATTGTCTGGTTTAGGTTTATAATCTCTTCATCACATTTCGTGTCTTTGGTTTGTAGTTGTTGAACAATATCAGTTAGATTGCACAATGAACTATTTAAGACATGTGTTTCGTTCCACTGTTTTTCTACACTGCCTTCAAGATATGCCAAACGGATTTTCACACTATTTAAATTGACAGTAGCACGTACGGTACTTAAATGAGTGTTGAAGCACTTGACTGCACTTGACCTGTTCACTGAACAGGAGTAATCTCCCTCTTCCATAGAGCGAGAAAGTTCCAAGATGAAGCTGTTGTTGTTGTATGAAGTACTGATGACTGTCTGATTGGATGGAGTCTGCACATCAATGATTTTAAAACAAATCAGTTTCTTTTTCCACCATCACACTCACACGCGCACACACACACACACACACACACACACACACACACACACACACACACACACACACACACACACACACACACAAACACATATACATACTCACACACACAAACACATATGCTACTAATACAAACAAATATCTGTAAATATATACTTACACACACACACACACACACACAGACACACACACACACACACACACACACACACACACACACACTAAACATATATGCTACTAACACAAACAAGTGTCTGCAAATACACACACACACACACACACACACACACACTCACACACACACACACACACACACACACACACACACACACACACACACAATTCCATACATATATATGTATTATACTTCCATGCACACACATATACAGAAGGTGATGGGCTCACGGCTATTTAGACGCGCGTAAACGAGCACTCAAGTACAAAAGCACATATTTTATTTTTGAAAATTACATAAGTTTGAAAATATTAATATATTTTGAATGCACACTAATGTAATGTTCATGCTGCAGAGTTTAATCGTTATACTAATTTGAAACGAATTAAATACTTACAGTCCATAGGACGGGAAGGGATACGTCTTCTCGTGTGACTTGGGGACGACATCCAAGCTGAACGTACCACAGACCAGTTGTTGTGTTGTAAACACTCCCAGGGAGAATGAAAGCCTGCAACTCCACAGGCATATCTGAGCAATCAAATAAAAAAAGTGTTGTTGTAGTAGTAGTAGTAGTAGTAGTAGTAGTAGTAGTTGTTGTTGTTGTAGTAGTTGTAGTAGTAGTAACAGTAGTAGTAGTAGTAGTAGAAGTAGTATTCAAGCTTTTCAAGACTTCTTTTAACTGTCGATAAGAAACAAGGTCTCGGAATCTTAACTAGATTCTGGGAGATCCAAATGTTTACGGAATATGTTAGCACTTTCGAGGAGCACTGCTTTGCGCACTGAGGCAAATTTTTGGTTTCCAGGTAATTTATTCAGATAGACGTCACAGTTCACATGTTAAGTTCCATTTACATTCCATATTCTCTGGACACGTACTCTGAAATCTTGGAATTTTTCTAGATTTTTCGCATTCGTTTGCTTTTATGTGTCTGTAATTTAGAACAAAGACATCAAAGACGGCTACTTTCTGGTGGAAATACAATGTTTTGTCTTCGTGCAAGAATCACTCAATCTGTTCTTATCTCGAAGTTCCACAATATATTTATTTCTCGTACTGTGGCTGCGTCTGGTTAGTTCATCTATGTTCTTTCTGTTGGTTTAAGTCCATTGTTCTCAAATGTAGAAATGTTGCTACGTCATTGTGTTCTTTGGTGTATTCTGTTCCAGCCTAAACCTGACTCAGGTGAGGCTTAGTGTTTCTTTAGTGGGCGTGATTTTGTGTTTAATGCTAGACCTTGCGAAGCAATGAGAGCTTTTGCTATTTTCAGCCACTTGTATATTGCCCGTTTTGTACAAATTCCATCTTAGATAGAGAGATAGAGAGATATAGACAGATAGATGAGAGAGAGAGAGAGAGAGAGAGAGAGAGAGAGAGAGAGAGAGAGAGAGAGAGAGAGAGAGAGAGAGAGAGAGAGTAAAGTAACATAAATTTATGTTCCAACACACGTTAAGCATTACATACCAGAGACACGAAGGAATACAGATTGTGTGTAGCGCTTTAGTTGCCCAGATGAAGATACATTTATATCAATCCTGTACAACCCCGCGTCTGCCAACGTCACTTTGGGCAACATTATGCCGGCATTCGGCAGAAATTCCAGATCTCTTTCCGCCACTACTTTATTGAAAGTATTTTGACTATATGATGCCAAAACTAAGCTTTTCTTTTTGTCTGCAACACCATTGACATATTGTTAATTTAAAAGTGCAATATGACAGATTTACTATAGGCATGTAAATTGTATTATCTTTGTTATATTGCATACAAATAATCGTTTTTATGCTTACTACGCACCTTGTGTTGTCCTAATTATTGTGTAGATGTGTTTTGTGGTGTCACGATAGATGTTTACACGAGTCTTGTGCTGACATTATTAGTATATACATGCCTCTTATGTAGTCACGATTAATGACTGTGTACATGTATTCATTTTGTCAGGGTTGTTGTACGTATGTATCTTGTTTTGTCAGGGTTGTTGTACGCATGTATCTTGTTTTGTCAAGGTTGTTGTACGCATGTGTCTTGATTTTCAGGGTTGTTGTACGCATGTATCTTGTAGTGTCTGGGTTGTTGCATGATTGAATCGTGTGTTGTCGGTGTTGTTACATATATGAATGCTGTTTTGTCGTGTTATTTTCTACGCTCCATTTATGATGTCACAGGAATTGTTAACATTTCAAGTGATTGTTACGTTTCCAGTATTTGTTTATAGACCCTGCTTAGAATAATTAAGGACTTTAAATATAATTAATTCCCTCTCTCATATCCTATGCAGACTGGTTGCTCAATTTACCATTTGACTAGTTTAAAAGTGTGTCTTGTAGTGCAGACGACAAATTTACAAACTGATAAATTGCGAACGTTAGCTAGATTGAAATCGTTAAGTTCCTCTAAATTAATATGCATTCGTTATTATCATTCAGCTCATCCGCCCCCATTCAATCTAAGAATAAATCTATAGGTCTATTATGCATAAAAATTAACTACTAAGAGGTTTAACAAAGAAAATAAGATTTAATAAGGTTTTAACAAGTTAACAATAATTCAAATACGAGCGCGAATAGTCTATTTCTCAATTCTTTGCACATACATGCTTATTGTTCTTAGCGTAGAGATAGCCAATTATGTCCAAGTGATTATTGAATATACTGAGGAATACTCAGCTGGATTGTCTGTATCTGCCTGGTCTCTTTTATTCAGCCCGCCAGTCTATTTCACAGTCATTCTAGCGACGACGCACGTGGCGCACAGGAAAAGGTGTCCCTTTTATGTTGCTAGTGAACTTGAATTTTCAGTGGCGTGGACTCTCAGAATAGAACTCACACGTAGAGCTCAACCATTTCATACCAGTCTTCGGTTGAAGACAAAGACAACTTGTCCAATTCAAAAGATGCGGACAACAAGCACGGCAAGGTAAAGCAAACCAAGCCTCAAGGACGGAACCGACCTGAGGAAAGTAAACGTGTCCTACTATAATTCTGATAACACGTTCCCTACTCAAGCACGTCCCAGTTTAATGCTCTGAATTGGAAATTCGACCTCGCGTCGCTTACAATTAGATTTAGAAAAATGTAATCTTCTCATGCATGTTTCATTTAACAGCATGACGTATGAATCATAAAAATAGTTACAACGTTAAATTAATGTTCATACAAAAGGGGTAATTCAAAACAGCAAAGCGCTTCACAATTTACAATTAAAATTACACGCAATAATTGAATTACATGAGGAATTCATATGGAGCACAGGCATTCTGGCTCTTAGTGAATTGAACAATATAAATTAAAGTTACAATGGAAAAGAGTTACAATAAATTTATATTCCATAACTTATAGGGTTTCAGTCATTTCTCTGGACCGTGCTCAAGCATATATGGAAATAATATAATACATAGCACAAATACATACTTAATCAAGATATACAAAATACTATCAGATAAAATGGTACCTTTATGAGAAGTCGAAGCGTGTGATTCTCATCTGACTCGTCGGCTGCCGTATGACCGGAGTAGCTAACGTGGTAACGTGAGCTAATTGTTTCTCGCAGTAAAGGAGCGGAAGCATGCACCCACATTTATAGAAAAGCATAAAGCATATCACGTGACTGATCGCGAGGTATGTAGTTGGTTCGAGAACTTAGACAATGGGCCTAAAGTTACATAACGTCTTGACCTGTTCTGGAAGCTTCTCGATAGAGGAGAGCTTTGAACAAAGGGTTTTTCAAATCTCAATATTTGAAGTAAACAGACAAGTAGGTCACCAAGTCGGACATTTTTATCAGACTGTGACAGTGATGTTATGATATTTATTACATGTAATATATTGCAACGACAGAGATATTTGTGATATGACTTGAAGTAGATTTCTGGATATTATACACATTTATGATTAGCAAAAATTTAAATATCCTTATATCATTTGCTGTACCCATTCGGTTCAGAACATTGGCAGTGTGATTGTAGCTATTAAGGGATCACTATCCACATCGATTTCGATTTTGAGCTATACAGGGGATGGAATTGAGGATGGGTAGTTTTTAGTTGGGGTGTGTGTGTGTGTGTGTGTGTGTGTGTGTGTGCGTGTGTGTGTGTGAGTGTGCGTACATATGACGGGGACAAGTCGACGCATCCTTTAATTATTCTTAAATTTATTCCATTGTGTGACAATTATGCCATACTAGTTAATGGTTTTGATATTATTGCTAATTAATCACCCATAACTAATTACAAGTGATTTGAATCTTACATTCAGTTATATTTATTAATCATAAACGAGAAGACACCACTCGTCTCTCTCACTAGGCGGATTTCGGTCGGCCAATGTAAAATTTATCTATCTATCTATCTATCTATCTATCTATCTATCTATCTATCTATCTATCTATCTATCTATCTATCTATCTATCTACCAGTCTATTTCTTGTATCATGTCGTCTGTTTACCACTCTATTTCTTGTACTATTTCGTCTGTTTACCACTCTAGGTCTTGTACAATGTCGTCTGTTTACCAGTCTATTCCTTGTACTATGTCGTCTGCTTACCACTCTATTTCTCGTACCATGTCGTCTGTTTACCAGTCTAGTTCTTGTGCTATGTTGTATGTTTCCTTGTCTTTTTTATTGAGCTATGTTGGTTGCAACTTAACTCTATTACTGATTTTCATATTGCATTGCTAAATGGATGTGTGTGTGTGTGTGTGTGTGTGTGTGTGTGTGTGTGTGTGTGTGTGTGTGTGTGTGTGTGTGTGTGAGTGTGTGTGTGTGTGTGTGTGTGTGTGTGTGTGTGTGTGTTTGCTTGTTATCTATTTTTTAATATAATTATATTTATTTCAACAAGTACTTTTTTACTCATTTGGTTTGTGTGTAACAAGCATAGAGGATTCTGAGCATTAAAATCTTTACAGACGATTTATGGGTTCGATGCAAACTTACGTAGAGACGACTCGATATGTGTATTTGTTTGTGTTGGGGTTAATTATGGAATAGAAGACATCTTAAACAGTGCCAGAATAATGACATGGTGGTCGGCGAGTAATTATTTTAGATCTCATGGAGATATATGTATCACAAGGCTTCAAGTCATTACATGTGGTATGTCACCATCCGTCAATGAATGACGTCAATTTACAGATAGTGAATAGTTATTAATGTCTTCTAAACAAATGCAATTTCACAATGAATGACCTCACTGTACAAATAGAGATTGGTGATTAATGTCTTAGAAACATATCAAACTTCACAATGAATGACATCACTATTGTTACGGTCATGAGGGAATATTAATATTATTTTTCTCTCTCTAAGTGGCCTCATACTCTAAACGATTAATGAAACAGCTACATTAGTTTAAAACAGGGAAAGGGGCTAAAATGACCCATTTTGTTAACAACGTGAAAACTAAGTCGGAAACACTAAACTTAAGTTCATGCTGGAAAATGGAAAAAGTATAATTAACTAGAGGGAGAACGCTGGCTGACCCTCTGTGGTCAGGGTGCCAGGCCCATAAATTGTCGTGTCAGTGGGCCACTGAGGCGCTAATTTTGTCTGTGAGAAGGCAGGCTCTGTGTTTTGAAATGTTACATTTTTTTAAGAATCACCACTATAAATATTTGGTAGTTTAAGGTGATATTGTTATTGTGAAATTATTTGTTGAAATAGAATTTTGAGATTATTGGAAAGTTAAGATTTAAATTACTAAAGTTAAATGTATTGGTTTGTGTGTATGACCATTTCTTGCTGTGATTAATGTACACTGGCCAGGTGGCCATGAGTCACCATAGTAGCTGTAGTTTTAAAAACAAAATAAAAATAATGTGCTCTCTGAGATCCATGTTCTGAGCTAGGTAGGTCAAATTGAATTGTCAATCAAAGGTGCCAACTTGGAACTCTATACTTGGCACTAATAGAAAGTGGACAGTCATAATGGCAGAATATTCGTCAGCATGTACAGTGCAGTGCTGGATGGTGTGTGTGTGTTCTAATCAGCTCAGTGAAAGTGATGTACAAGAACTTTGTGTATAAAATGGGATACGGAGACAGAAACGAATGAGAAACATCAAGAATGTAGCAGCGCTTGTGGAGTGGTGGAAAGACCCTCTGTTAGAGATTCTCCTTGCTTTTTGTACCAAGAAACTCTTTTGAAGCTGGGATGCATTCAGCTAGAGAATTATTGGACACTGCAATAGAGTGCCAGATGTCACCCGGCTGTATATGGAAGATGTGCCATCACGGCCACCAACAGATCAAGATGGACCAATTGTACAGATAGTCATCTCGGGTTTTTCAAAGACTCTGTGCAAAGACCATGGGTGATCAATTATTTTCCAATAGAAGTAATTAAGTGGATGTATAATGTTGCAGTGCAAGGGATATATTGCAGAAGCGGTATATTGTAGAAGCTGTATATTGCTGGAAGAAGTCAGCTGACATGCGTATGGCATGCCGCCGAAAAACGGCAAGGTTGGCCATTAGTTGAGTAATGGGAAGAGATGAGAGACATAAGAGAAGAGGAGAAACGTGAGAGGAGAGAAGACGAGAAACAAGAGACGTTGGTGAGAAGAGGTGAAACGAGAAGTGATGAAAGAGTGAGAAATAGGCGTAACGAAGAGCGCGGCGAGAGCGTGAAATGTAGCAGCCGTCATAGCAGTGAGGATGGCCGTGGGAGCGAACCATGACGTCGATGGTGTTTTGTGTATCATCAAACACACCCCCCCCCCCCCCCAGCACAAGGAGAAAGTGACTATAACTATGTGAGTAGACAAATAATAATTAGGGTAGGAATCTCAGAGCACATACATTTAAAAACTTAAAATTAAAGCTTAGAATCGTAATTAAGAATTAAACCTAAAATTAAAAATAAACCTTAATCTTAAATTATGTTGAACAGTGAAGAGTTGTTTTAAGATTAATATAAGAAAACATTGATGGAAATGATTGAAGAAGACTTGCAAGTCAAATGACATTGCTTATTATTGAACTATTGAAATTAGAGATTCAAAGAATCTATCAAAGAGTAGTGGCTCTAGAACTTATAATTAATTACTGCTATTTTATGATAAATAATGCTTAACATATTTAGAAATAGTACTGCATGAAGAATTTTGAATTTTGTTTATTGTATTCATCACCTATAGGTGTGAATGTGGATGGCTGACTATCTGAGAGATAACCCATAGACCAATAAATTTGAATTTATACTTTGACATTGAGGCTTTCCCCTGTCTATGGTTTTGAAAGTGTATTTGTGGTCGTTGCTACACGTAGTGTCGTCTGTGCCCTCTACCTTCACCCTTATTCGTATGCAAGCACACATGCAAACATGTCGGCAATATGAAAGCTATATGCAGAATACAATTTGAGCCAAACAAAGATGTTGGTATTCTGTGTGCGGATTTGTAATAATATTTATGCAAGTCCTACATGGCGTTGACAAGCAACCACCATCTTTTCGTCAGAGAGAAGGTGGGGTGGCGACAACTATACCGATACAAATTGGTGTTTAATGTTTTGGAAACTGTTCAAACTTGACAATAATGACTTCAACATTTGGGTAAAAATTATTGATGTATGAATTGGAAACATATCAAATCTCACAATGAATGACATCAATTTAAGGTACTGTCAGGATCTTCTGTAAATCTCGCCCGGATCCCGACTATAAATATTAAAAATTAAATATAGGAAGAATAACATTTTAAAATAAATTAATAAGTGAGGAAAGCTAATAGGGCGGTTTAGGACAGGCTCGTGCGGATGACGCGCGTATCGCATCGTTGGTGGCAGGGCAGGGTCAGAGCAGGGCCAGTTGTTTTCTGGGTCCGTTAGACTGACCTGTCTAATGAAACACGTAGGAAGGAACTATATCTAAGTACAGCAGTATCTAATTACGGCAGTCTGAAACAAGCTTGGGTCCGTTAGACTGACCTGTCTAATAAAACACGTAGGAAGGAACTATATCTAAGTACAGCAGTATCTAATTACGGCAGTCTGAAACAAGCTTGCACGGAACGACGCACGTGTCCATCGTCAAGAAGAGAAAGGGCCGTTAAATGAACACGCGTAGGAAGGAAGCGTGACCAAAGCGTGATAGTTGAATGGAGGACGGGCGGAACGAAATCGGAAGTATCTATCCGCACTATGAATGAAAGAGTGGACAGGTTGACCCTGAGGTCAGGATAACGAAACAAAACAAAAACTATAAATAGGGAAAATTTCCCACTCACTTTGCTTTTTCCACAACAAGGGCACCCTCATCGGATCCAACGCTGGTAGAGTGCCGGAACAGCCCAGTTCTAGTAACTGTTAAAAATTTATATTCGTAGAACAGCCAGAAGGCTTGAAAAGAGTGTATCATTACACCATTACAATTTTTCTTTAATCCTTGGTTTTTCGCCGAAAACGAAAGGTAAGCCGGCTGCTTTTACATCACTTTAAATTCATAATTAATGTATAGAATGTCATTTGATAAAGAATTGATATGTAAAACTAATTCATTCTATTTCAGGTTAGTGATATTGTACTCAGAGAAATGATTAGCTTTTAATTAGTAAATATAGGAAAATTATGTTAGTAGTCTCTGAGCCCTTCTATATTATATATTGCAGGATTTATTTTTATTTTACTCTCCGTATATGAATCTTTGGTTGCTGTGTGATCAACCTGAATCTTTGGTTGCTGTGTGATCAACCTGAATCTTTGGTTGCTGTGTGATCAACCTGAATCTTTGGTTGCTGTGTGATCAACCTGAATCTTCGGTTGCTGTGTGATCAACCTGAATCTTCGGTTGCTGTGTGATCAACCTGAATCTTTGGTTGCTGTGTGATCAACCTGAGACGCTTCCTGCACTATTAAACTCCTCGCAGTTAAGTAACAAAGTACTTTGGCCAGGAGTGTGCAACGATAAATATTAACTCTTTAAGAAAATAGGGAATTTGAACGAATTTATAAAAAGAAATCATAGAGACTCAGAGACAGTTAAGGGAGGGCTAATTTCTCTGAATAGATTTCGAGCTTGGTGCTCAGCATAAATATAATTTGCAGTGTATTTTTATTTCTTTTAATTCATTCTTTATTTTATATAAATATTTTATTAATGTTCATTGGCTTTGTGTCAATTCTTGTTCTTTTCGTTTCGTGTTAAAATTCATTTATTGTAGCCATAGCGTCTGTCTGTCCGTCGGTCTGTTTGTCAGTGTGTTTGTTAGTCCGTCCCGTTTATCAGTGTGTTTGTTAGTCCGTCCTGTTTATCGTTTAAGTGTGAGGTTCGAACCTCTGGGGGCTTTACACGAGCCAACGGAGCGACGGCTTCAAAAAATTGTTGTGTATTTCGTGACGTCATGTAGCGGGGTACCAACAGGTACTGTTTGGTGATTAACGTTATTAAATCACCCCATATCTCACAATGAAAGACATCATTTTAAGATACTATTTGGTGATTAATGTCTTTTGGAAGCTTACCTAGCTTCACAATGAAAGACCTCCGTGATGTACTGATTGGTGAATAATGATTTGGCAATATATCAAATTTCACAATGATTATGAAAGAGAATTGTAAAAATTACTGCTCAACCTTTGACCCCTCCTAGAGAAGGGAATGAAACCTGGCACGGAAAACGTTTGGAAATCCAATTTTATGAAACACATATAAACTATCTAGTGACAGTAAACTGTCAAAGTAGTTTTTCCATAGCAAAATCCAATATTATGGAACACATATCAAACTATCTAGTGACAGTAAACTGTCAAAGTAGTTTTTCCATAGCAAAATCCAATATTATGGAACACATATAAACTATCTAGTGACAGTAAACTGTCAAAGTAGTTTTTCCATTGAAAATTGAAATTTTCATATTCTAGTTCTTTCTTTATAAACACAATTGATAATTACATGTAGTTACTTTGTCTTAATTGGCTGCAAACTGTTATACAGAAATTATAACCTTTATAAGTAAATTATTCAGCTATAAATATATTTTATATTTGGCTTACCTTCGGAATTCCAAATCCATTGAATAAGAAGCGGCATTTGTGAATTCATATTAAAAACCCATGGGAACGTGACGTTGTCCCCAACACATGCTTGTACAACTGTGCCATTTGGGAATAGGGATGACGATTTCCAGTCGAAAACAAAATCTATTTTAGATTTCAAATTAAAATACGATGTTTACTTGGAATAAAATAATTCAAATATAAATATACAATACGCAAAAGTAATATACGTATTTACTCATACGTTCACATAATAAATCACACATTGATACGTTCATACATAATAAATATCACATTGATTTGTTATTACCTAATACATGAAAATCCATACATTTATATTTAATAAGTCACACATTAATACGTTTAAATTATATATTGATATTTTAATAAATAATAAATGACATAGATATATTTTTAATAATAAATAACAAACTGGTGCGTGAATAAATATTAAATCACAAATTGATACATTTCAACAAAATAAATCATTCAGTGATACGTTTATAAATAATAAATTAATAATTGTTACATTTATACATAGTAAATCACTAAGTGATTGGTTTATATATGATAAATTACTTAGTGATACGTTTATAAATAATAAATCACATATTCTTTGCTGTTCCAGCGAGAACTTGATATTGAATGATGTGAAATTTAATGTTTTCGTTAGTGGGAGAGATTTTATGTTTTATCCGTTTAATCCGTCTCGCCCCAATCTCAATATGTTTACGACGTTAAAATATGTTTATCTACCTAGAGGAATTGACCCGATATTATTTCCAGAGAGTTATGGTCCACTTTTACACTTGGACTGTTGATTTCTTGCGAAGCATTGAGTGCTCTTGCCATTTTCAACGACAGGCATGATCCTCGTCTTTCACTAACAGCAGTTAGATAGATAGATAGATAGATAAATAGATAGATAGATAGATAGATAGATAGATACATTAATACATACATAGATACAGATATATATATAAATATATAAATAGAAACAGATAGACAGATAGATATACAGAGAGAGAGAGAGAGAGAGAGAGAGAGAGAGAGAGAGAGAGAGGCAGATAGATACATAGATTGATATAAATATAGATTACTTCATTTTTTTAAAGTAAGAAACATTTTAAGATCCAACACACGTAATGCAATACATACCAATGACATGAAGGAATGCAACTTGTGTGTAGCGTTTTGATTGAACACATATGTCTATTTCTATATCAATGTTGTACAACCCCGCGTCTGCCAACTCCACTTTGGGCAACATTAAGCCGGCATTGGGCAGAAATTCTAGGTCTCTTCCCGTCACTACTTTATTGAATGTATTTTGACTGTATGATGCCAAATCTAACCTTTTCTTTTCGTCTGCAAAATCAAATACATATTGTTAAATTAAAAGTACAATATGACGGATTTCTGTTGATTTAAAATTGTTTTTGAGAATATACTGACAAATCTTTCATTATAAAAACGAGACAAGAGTAGTCATTTATTTAACAATAGCCTTCAATTTTAAATAGAATGAAAATCATAATACAAATCTGTTTAAGCATAAAAGTTAGCACACACACACAAACACACACACACACACACACACACACACACACACACACACACACACACACACACATACATACATAAACGCATGTGTGAGTGTGTGTGTTTGTGTCTGGTCTGACGTGCCTTTTGCTAAGATTATTACTATATACATACCAGATATGCAGTCACTATTATTGATGTTTGATCTTCGTGCAAAAACCATTCAATCTGTTCTTAGCTCAAAGTTTAGCAACATAATTTCTTCTGCTGTGGCTGCTTTAGTTTTTTCCATCTATTCTCTTTCTGTTGGTTTAAATCCATTGTTCTCACATACATGAAAATTGCCACTTTTTGTGTCCATTGGTGTATTCCGTTTAAGCCAGAACTTGAAATTGACTCATGTGAGATTTAATATTTTCGTTAGGGGGTGTAATTTTATGTTTAATCCTAGACCTTGCGATGCATTGAGCGCTCTTGCCATTTTCAACCACTGGCATGTTACTCCTTTTTTTAGAAATGGCAGATAGATAGATAAATAGATAGACAGATAGATAGATAGATAGATAGATAGATAGATAGATAGATAGATAGATAGATAGATAGATAGATAGATAGATAGAAGATAGTTAGTTTAATATACACAGAGAGAGATACAGACAGATAGATACATAGATTGAAGAGATATATAGATTAGTTCTTTTTTTTTTTAAAGTAAGAAACATTATAAGTTCCTACACACACACACACACACACACACACACACACACACACACACACACACACACACACACACACACACATAAACGCATGTGTGTGCGTGGGTGTGTTTGTGTCTGGTCTGACGTGTCTTTTGCTGAGATTATTACTATATACATACCAGATATGCAGTCACTATTATTCATTGTTTAAGTGTATTCGTTATGTCAGGGTTGTTGGATGCATGAATCCTTTAGGACATGATTTTTGCATACTCAGCTATAAAAACAGTTATATATGTGTCTTACCTACAGAATTCCAATTCCAATGAATAAGAAGCGGACTTGGTGACGACATATTAAACACCCATGGGAACGTTACGTTGTCCCCAACACATGCTTGTACAACTGTGCCATTTGGGAATAGGGATGACGATTTCCAGTCGAAAACAAAATCTATTTTAGATTTCAAATTAAAATACGATGTTTTACTTGGAATATAAAATTCAAATACAATTATACAATGTGTCAATAGTAATACATATATTTACTCATACATTCATTTACAAATAATAAACCACACATCAATACGTTTATGAATCAATAAAATACACGTATTTACTCATACATTCATATACATATAATATATCAATCATTGATATGTTTCTACATAATAAATCTCAAATTGATAAATTTATGCATAATACAAGAAACATTCATATATATACATAATACATCACACATTGATACGTTTATTAATAATAAATTACATACTGATACGTTTATGAATAATACACATTGATACGTTTATACATAGTAAATCACTCAATGATAGGTTTATATATAATAAATTATTCAGTGACACGTTTATAAATAATAAATCACATATTCATACTTATGTAAATCAATGTTTGTGGCGATGATGAGAAGTAATATTACTCAGTAGCATATTGTATGAAAGAAGGTTAGCCAACAACTTAGATCATTTATAAGAAAAGGAAACCAAACCTCAATGAGTATTATATTCCCTATTTGATAATTAATGCATATTTTTTTTATCCGTTTAATCCGTCTCGCCCCAATCGGAATATGTTTACGATGTTAAAATATTTTCTCTACGTAGAGGAATTGACCTGATATTATTTCCAGAGATTTATTGTCCCGTTTTTACACTTGGGCTATTGATTTGTGATGAAAATTCAATGTTTGATCTTCGTGCAAGAACCATTGAATCTGTTTTTAGCTCAAAGTTTAGCAACATATTTATTTCTTCTGCTGTGGCTGCTTCAGTATTTTTGCATCTATTTTGTTTCTGTTGCTTTAAATCCATTGTTCTCACATACATGAAAATTGCAACTTTTTGTGTCCATTGGTGTATTCTGTTTAAGACAGAACTTGAAATTGACTCATTTGAGATTTAATATTTTCGTTAGGGGGTGTAATTTTATGTTTAATCCTTGACCTTGCGATGCATTGAGGGCTCTTGCCATTTTCAACCACTGGCATGTTACTCCTTTTTTACAAATGGCATATAGATAGACAGATAGATAGACAGATAGGTAGATAGATAGATAGATAGATAGATAGATAGATAGATAGATAGATAGATAGATAGATAGAGAGATAGATAGATAGATAGATAGATAGATAGATAGATAGATAGATAGATAGATAGATAGATAGATAGATAAAAGGAAGATAGATAGTTTGATATAAACATAGAGAGATACAGATAGATAGATACATAGATTGATAGATATATAGATTAGTTCTTTTTTTTTTAAAGTAAGAAACATTTTAAGTTCCAACACACGTAATGCAATACATACCAATGACATGAAGGGATGCAACTTGTGTGTAGCGCCTTGATTGAACACATATATCTATTTCTATATCAATGTTGTACAACCCCGCGTCTGCCAACGTCACTTTGGGCAACATTAAGCCGGCATTGGGCAGAAATACCAGGTCTCTTTCCGTCACTACTTTATTGAATGTATTTTGACTGTATGATGCCAAATCTAACCTTTTCTGTTCGTCTGCAAAACCAAATACATATTGTTAAATTAAAAGTGTAATATGACGGATTTATGTTGATATAAAATTGTTTTTGAAAATATACTCACAAATCTTTCATTATGAAACAAGACAAAAGTAGTCATTTATTTAACAGTAGCCTTCAATTTTAAATAGAATGAACATCATAATACAAATCTATGTAAGCTGTAAAAGTTAACACACACACACACACACACACACACACACACACACACACACACACACACACATAAACGCATGTGTGTGTGGGTGTGTGGGTGTGTCTGGTCTGACGTGTCTTTTGCTGAGATTATTACTATATACATACCAGATATGCAGTCACTATTATTCATTGTTTAAGTGTATTCGTTATGTCAGGGTTGTTGGATGCATGAATCCTTTAGGACATGATTTTTGCATACTCAGCTATAAAAACAGTTATATATGTGTTTTACCTTCAGAAGTCCAATTCCAATGAATAAGAAGCGGACTTGGTGACGACATATTAAACACCCATGGGAACGTTACGTTGTCTCCAACACATGCTTGTACAACTGTGCCATTTGGGAATAGGGATGACGATTTCCAGTCGAAAACAAAATCTATTTTAGATTTCAAATTAAAATACGATGTTTTACTTGGAATATAAAATTCAAATACAAATATACAATGTGTCAATAGTAATACATATATTTACTCATACATTCATATACATATAATATATCAATCATTGATATGTTTCTACATAATAAATCTCAAATTGATAGATTTATGCATAATACAAGAAACATTCATATATATACATAATACATCACACATTGATACGTTTATTAATAATAAATTACATACTGATACGTTTATGAATAATACACATTGATACGTTTATACATAGTAAATCACTCAATGATAGGTTTATATATAATAAATTATTCAGTGACACGTTTATAAATAATAAATCACATATTCATACTTATGTAAATCAATGTTTGTGGCGATGATGAGAAGTAATATTACTCAGTAGCATATTGTATGAAAGAAGGTGAGCCAACAACTTAGATCATTTATACGAAAAGGAAACCAAACCTCAATGAGTATTATATTCCCTATTTGATAATTAATGCATATATTTTTTATCCGTTTAATCCGTCTCGCCCCAATCGGAATATGTTTACGATGTTAAAATATTTTCTCTACGTAGAGGAACTGACCTGATATTATTTCCAGAGATTTATTGTCCCGTTTTTACACTTGGGCTATTGATTTGTGATGAAAATTCAATGTTTGATCTTCGTGCAAGAACCATTCAATCTGTTTTTAGCTCAAAGTTTAGCAACATATTTATTTCTTCTGCTGTGGCTGCTTCAGTATTTTTGCATCTATTTTGTTTCTGTTGCTTTAAATCCATTGTTCTCACATACATGAAAATTGCCACTTTTTGTGTCCAATGGTGTATTCTGTTTAAGACAGAACATGAAATTGACTCATGTGAGATTTAATATTTTCATTAGGGGGTGTAATTTTATGTTTAATCCTAGACCTTGCGATGCTTTGAGGGCTCTTGCCATTTTCAACCACTGGCATGTTACTCCTTTTTTACAAATGGCAGATAGAAAAATAGATAGATAGATAGATAGATAGATAGATAGATAGATAGATAGATAGATAGATAGATAGATAGATAGATAGATAGATAGATAGATAGATAGATAGATAGATAGATAGATAGATTAGTTCTTTTTTTTTAAAGTAAGAAACATTTTAAGTTCCAACATACGTAATGCAATACATACCAATGACATGAAGGGATGCAACTTGTGTGTAGCGCTTTGATTGAACACATATATCTATTTCTATATCAATGTTGTACAACCCCGCGTCTGCCAACGTCACTTTGGGCAACATTAAGCCGGCATTGGGCAGAAATACCAGGTCTCTTTCCGTCACTACTTTATTGAATGTATTTTGACTGTATGATGCCAAATCTAACCTTTTCTGTTCGTCTGCAAAACCAAATACATATTGTTAAATTAAAAGTGTAATATGGCGGATTTATGTTGATATAAAATTGTTTTTGAAAATATACTCACAAATCTTTCATTATGAAACAAGACAAAAATAGTCATTTATTTAACAGTAGCCTTCAATTTTAAATAGAATGAACATCATAATACTAATCTATTTAAGCTGTAAAAGTTAACACACACACACACACACACACACACACATAAACGCATGTGTGTGTGGGTGTGTGTTTGTGTCTGGTCTGACGTGTCTTTTGCTGAGATTATTACTATATACATACGAGATATGCAGTCACTATTATTCATTGTTTAAGTGTATTCGTTATGTCAGGGTTTTTGGATGCATGAATCCTTTAGGACATGAATTTTGCATACTCAGCTATAAAAACAGTTATATATGTGTCTTACCTTCAGAAGTCCAATTCCAATGAATAAGAAGCGGACTTGGTGACGACATATTAAACACCCATGGGAACCTTACGTTGTCCCCAACACATGCTTGTACAACTGTGCCATTTGGGAATAGGGATGACGATTTCCAGTCGAAAACAAAATCTATTTTAGATTTCAAATTAAAATACGATGTTTTACTTGGAATATAAAATTCAAATACAAATATACAATGTGTCAATAGTAATTCATATATTTACTCATACATTCATTTACAAATAATAAACCACACATCAATACGTTTATGAATCAATAAAATACACGTATTTACTCATACATTCATATACATATAATATATCAATCATTGATATGTTTCTACATAATAAATCTCAAATTGATAGATTTATGCATAATACAAGAAACATTCATATATATACATAATACATCACACATTGATACGTTTATTAATAATAAATTACATACTGATACGTTTATGAATAATACACATTGATACGTTTATACATAGTAAATCACTCAATGATAGGTTTATATATAATAAATTATTCAGTGACACGTTTATAAATAATAAATCACATATTCATACTTATATAAATCAATGTTTGTGGCGATGATGAGAAGTAATATTACTCAGTAGCATATTGTATGAAAAAAGTTGAGCCAACAACTTAGATCATTTATAACAAAAGGAAACCAAACCTCAATGAGTATTATATTCCCTATTTGATAATTAATGCATATTTTTTTTATCCGTTTAATCCGTCTCGCGCAATCGGAATATGTTTACGATGTTTTAAAATATTTTCTCTACGTAGAGGAATTGACCTGATATTATTTCCAGAGATTTATTGTCCCGTTTTTACACTTGGGCTATTGATTTGTGATGAAAATTCAATGTTTGATCTTCGTGCAAAAACCATTCAATCTGTTTTTAGCTCAAAGTTTAGCAACATATTTATTTCTTTTGCTGTGGCTGTTTCAGTATTTTTGCATCTATTTTCTTTCTGTTGGTTTAAATCCATTATTCTCACATACATGAAAATTGCCACTTTTTGTGTCCATTGGTGTATTCTGTTTAAGACAGAACTTGAAATTGACTCGTGAGATTTAATATTTTCGTTAGGGGGTGTGATTTTATGTTTAATCCTAGACCTTGCGATGCATTGAGGGATCTTGCCATTTTCAACCACTGGCATGTTACTCCTTTTTTACAAATGGCAGATAGATAGATAGATAGATAGATAGATAGATAGATAGATAGATAGATAGATAGATAGATAGATAGATAGATAGATAGATAGATAGATAGATAGATAAATAGAAGATAGATAGTTTGATATACACAGAGAGAGATACAGATAGATAGATACATAGATTAATAGATATTTAGAATAGTTCCTTTTTTTTTTTAAAGTAAGAAACATTTTAAGTTCCAACACACATAATGCAATACATACCAATGACATGAAGGGATGCAACTTGTGTGTAGCGCTTTGATTGAACACATATATCTATTTCTATATCAATGTTGTACAACCCCGCGTCTGCCAACGTCACTTTGGGCAACATTAAGCCGGCATTGGGCAGAAATACCAGGTCTCTTTCCGTCACTACTTTATTGAATGTATTTTGACTGTATGATGCCAAATCTAACCTTTTCTGTTCGTCTGCAAAACCAAATACATATTGTTAAATTAAAAGTGTAATATGACGGATTTATGTTGATATAAAATTGTTTTTGAAAATATACTCACAAATCTTTCATTATGAAACAAGACAAAAATAGTGATTTATTTAACAGTAGCGTTCAATTTTAAATAGAATGAACATCATGATACAATTATATTTAAGCTGTAAAAGTTAACACACACACACACACACACACACACACACACATAAACGCATGTGTGTGTGGGTGTGTGTTTGTGTCTGGTCTGACGTGTCTTTTGCTGAGATTATTACTATATACATACCAGATATGCAGTCACTATTATTGATTGTTTAAGTGTATTCGTTATGTCAGGGTTTTTGGATGCATGAATCCTTTAGGACATGATTTTTGCATACTCTGCTATAAAAACAGTTATATATGTGTCTTACCTTCAGAAGTCCAATTCCAATGAATAAGAAGCGGACTTGGTGACGACATATTAAACACCCATGGGAACGTTACGTTGTCCCCAACACATGCTTGTACAACTGTGCCATTTGGGAATAGGGATGACGATTTCCAGTCGAAAACAAAATCTATTTTAGATTTCAAATTAAAATACGATGTTTTACTTGGAATATAAAATTCAAATACAAATACTCCTTTTTTACAAATGGCAGATAGATAGATAGATAGATAGATAGATAGATACATAGATAGAAAGATAGATAGATAGAGAGATAGAGAGATAGATAGATAGATAGATAGATAGATAAATAAATAGAAGATAGATTATTTGATATACACAGAGAGAGATACAGATAGATTGATACATAGATTAATAGATATTTAGATTAGTTCCTTTTTTTTTTAAAGTAAGAAACATTTTAAGTTCCAACACACATAATGCAATACATACCAATGACATGAAGGGATGCATCTTGTGTGTAGCGCTTTGATTGAACACATATATCTATTTCTATATCAATGTTGTACAACCCCGCGTCTGCCAACGTCACTTTGGGCAACATTAAGCCGGCATTGGGCAGAAATACCAGGTCTCTTTCCGTCACTACTTTAATAAACGTATTTTGACTGTATGATGCCAAATATAACCTTTTCTGTTCGTCTGCAAAACCAAATACATATTGTTAAATTAAAAGTGTAATATGACGGATTTATGTTGATATAAATTGTTTTTGAAAATATACTGACAAATCTTTCATTATGAAACAAGACAAAAAATAGTCATTTATTTAACAGTATCCTTCAATATTAAATAGAATGAACATCATAATACAAATCTATTTAAGCTGTAAAAGTTAACACACACACACACACACACACACACACACACACACACACACACACACACACACACTCACTGTCAGGATCTTCTGTAAATCTCGCCCGGATCCCGACTATAAATATTAAAAATTAAATATAGGAAGAATAACATTTTAAAATAAATTAATAAGTGAGGAATCGTTGGTGGCAGGGAAGTCAGGGCAGGGCCAATTGTTTTCTGGGTCCGTTAGACTGACCTGTCTAATAAAACACGTAGGAAGGAACTATATCTAAGTACAGCAGTATCTAATTACGGCAGTCTGAAACAAGCTTGCACGGAACGACGCACGTGTCCATCGTCAAGGAGGGAAAGGGCCGTTAAATGAACACGCGTAGGAAGGAAGCGTGACCAAAACGTGATAGTTGAATGGAGGACGGGCGGAACGAAATCGGAAGTATCTATCCGCACTATGAATGAAAGAGTGGACAGGTTGACCCTGAGGTCAGGGTAACGAAACAAAACAAAGCCTATAAATAGGGAAAATCTCCCACTCACTTCGCTTTTTCCACAACAAGGGCACCCTCATCGGATCCAACGCTGATAGAGTGCCGGAACAGCCCAGTTCTAATAACTGTTAAAAATTTATATACATAGAACAGCCAGAAGGCTTGAAAAGAGTGTATCATTACACCATTACAGTTTTTCTTTAATCCTTGGTTTTTCGCCGAAAACGAAAGGTAAGCCGGCTGCTTTTACATCACTTTAAATTTATAATTAATGTATAGACTGTCATTTGATAAAGAATTGATATGTAAAACTAATTCCTTCTATTTCAGGTTAGTGATATTGTACTCAGAGAAATGATTAGCTTTTAATTAGTAAATATAGGAAAAATTATGTTAGTAGTCTCTGAGCCCTTCTATATTATATATTGCAGGATTTTTATTTTACTCTCCGTATATGAATCTTTGGTTGCTGTGTGATCAACCTGAATCTTTGGTTGCAGTGTGATCAACCTGAATCTTTGGTTGCTGTGTGATCAACCTGAATCTTGGGTTGCTGTGTGATCAACCCGAATCTTTGGTTGCTGTGTGATCAACCTGAGACGCTTCCTGCACTATTAAACTCCTCGCAGTTAAGTAACAAAGTACTTTGGCCAGGAGTGTGCAACGATAAATATTAACTCTTTAAGAAAATAGGGAACTTGAACGAACTTCATAGGAAATCATAGAGACTCAGAGACAGTTAAGGGAGGCTAATTTCTCTGAATAGATTTTCGAGCTTGGTGCTCAGCATAAAGATAATTGCAGTATATTGTTATTTCTTTTAATTCGTTTTTTTTAAATTTTTATATAAATATTTTCTTAAGGTTCATCGGCTTTGTGTCAATTCTTGTTCTCTTCTTTTCGTGTTAAAATTCATTTATTGTAACCGTAGTGTCTGTCTGTCCGTTGTCAGTGTGTTTGTTAGTCCGTCTTGTTTATCGTTTAAATGTGAGGTTCGAACCTCTGGGGGCTGTACACGAGCCAACGGAGCGACGACTCCAATAATTGTTGTGTATTTCGTGGCGTCAAGTAGCGGGGTACCAACACACACACACACACACACACACACACACACACACACACACACACACACACACATAAACGCATGTGTGTGTGGTGTGTGTTTGTGTCTGGTCTGACGTGTCTTTTGCTGAGATTATTACTATATACATACCAGATATGCAGTCACTATTATTGATTGTTTAAGTGTATTCGTTATGTCAGGGTTTTTGGATGCATGAATCCTTTAGGACATGATTTTTGCATACTCAGCTATAAAAACAGTTATATATGTGTCTTACCTTCAGAAGTCCAATTCCAATGAATACGAAGCGGACTTGGTGACGACATATTAAACACCCATGGGAACCTTACGTTGTCCCCAACACATGCTTGTACAACTGTGCCATTTGGGAATAGGGATGACGATTTCCAGTCGAAAACAAAATCTATTTTAGATTTCAAATTAAAATACGATGTTTTACTTGGAATATAAAATTCAAATACAAATATACAATGTGTCAATAGTAATTCATATATTTACTCATACATTCATTTACAAATAATAAACCACACATCAATACGTTTATGAATCAATAAAATACACGTATTTACTCATACATTCATATACATATAATATATCAATCATTGATATGTTTCTACATAATAAATCTCAAATTGATAGATTTATGCATAATACAAGAAACATTCATATATATACATAATACATCACACATTGATACGTTTATTAATAATAAATTACATACTGATACGTTTATGAATAATACACATTGATACGTTTATACATAGTAAATCACTCAATGATAGGTTTATATATAATAAATTATTCAGTGACACGTTTATAAATAATAAATCACATATTCATACTTATATAAATCAATGTTTGTGGCGATGATGAGAAGTAATATTACTCAGTAGCATATTGTATGAAAAAAGTTGAGCCAACAACTTAGATCATTTATAACAAAAGGAAACCAAACCTCAATGAGTATTATATTCCCTATTTGATAATTAATGCATATTTTTTTTATCCGTTTAATCCGTCTCGCGCAATCGGAATATGTTTACGATGTTTTAAAATATTTTCTCTACGTAGAGGAATTGACCTGATATTATTTCCAGAGATTTATTGTCCCGTTTTTACACTTGGGCTATTGATTTGTGATGAAAATTCAATGTTTGATCTTCGTGCAAGAACCATTCAATCTGTTTTTAGCTCAAAGTTTAGCAACATATTTATTTCTTTTGCTGTGGCTGTTTCAGTATTTTTGCATCTATTTTCTTTCTGTTGGTTTAAATCCATTATTCTCACATACATGAAAATTGCCACTTTTTGTGTCCATTGGTGTATTCTGTTTAAGACAGAACTTGAAATTGACTCGTGAGATTTAATATTTTCGTTAGGGGGTGTGATTTTATGTTTAATCCTAGACCTTTCGATGCATTGAGGGATCTTGCCATTTTCAACCACTGGCATGTTACTCCTTTTTTACAAATGGCAGATAGATAGATAGATAGATAGATAGATAGATAGATAGATAGATAGATAGATAGATAGATAGATAGATAGATAGATAGATAGATAGATAGATAGATAGATAGATAAATAGAAGATAGATAGTTTGATATACACAGAGAGAGATACAGATAGATAGATACATAGATTAATAGATATTTAGAATAGTTCCTTTTTTTTTTTAAAGTAAGAAACATTTTAAGTTCCAACACACATAATGCAATACATACCAATGACATGAAGGGATGCAACTTGTGTGTAGCGCTTTGATTGAACACATATATCTATTTCTATATCAATGTTGTACAACCCCGCGTCTGCCAACGTCACTTTGGGCAACATTAAGCCGGCATTGGGCAGAAATACCAGGTCTCTTTCCGTCACTACTTTATTGAATGTATTTTGACTGTATGATGCCAAATCTAACCTTTTCTGTTCGTCTGCAAAACCAAATACATATTGTTAAATTAAAAGTGTAATATGACGGATTTATGTTGATATAAAATTGTTTTTGAAAATATACTCACAAATCTTTCATTATGAAACAAGACAAAAATAGTGATTTATTTAACAGTAGCGTTCAATTTTAAATAGAATGAACATCATAATACAATTATATTTAAGCTGTAAAAGTTAACACACACACACACACACACACACACACACACACATAAACGCATGTGTGTGTGGGTGTGTGTTTGTGTCTGGTCTGACGTGTCTTTTGCTGAGATTATTACTATATACATACCAGATATGCAGTCACTATTATTGATTGTTTAAGTGTATTCGTTATGTCAGGGTTTTTGGATGCATGAATCCTTTAGGACATGATTTTTGCATACTCTGCTATAAAAACAGTTATATATGTGTCTTACCTTCAGAAGTCCAATTCCAATGAATAAGAAGCGGACTTGGTGACGACATATTAAACACCCATGGGAACGTTACGTTGTCCCCAACACATGCTTGTACAACTGTGCCATTTGGGAATAGGGATGACGATTTCCAGTCGAAAACAAAATCTATTTTAGATTTCAAATTAAAATACGATGTTTTACTTGGAATATAAAATTCAAATACAAATACTCCTTTTTTACAAATGGCAGATAGATAGATAGATAGATAGATAGATACATAGATAGAAAGATAGATAGATAGAGAGATAGAGAGATAGATAGATAGATAGATAGATAGATAAATAAATAGAAGATAGATTATTTGATATACACAGAGAGAGATACAGATAGATTGATACATAGATTAATAGATATTTAGATTAGTTCCTTTTTTTTTTAAAGTAAGAAACATTTTAAGTTCCAACACACATAATGCAATACATACCAATGACATGAAGGGATGCATCTTGTGTGTAGCGCTTTGATTGAACACATATATCTATTTCTATATCAATGTTGTACAACCCCGCGTCTGCCAACGTCACTTTGGGCAACATTAAGCCGGCATTGGGCAGAAATACCAGGTCTCTTTCCGTCACTACTTTAATAAACGTATTTTGACTGTATGATGCCAAATATAACCTTTTCTGTTCGTCTGCAAAACCAAATACATATTGTTAAATTAAAAGTGTAATATGACGGATTTATGTTGATATAAATTGTTTTTGAAAATATACTGACAAATCTTTCATTATGAAACAAGACAAAAAATAGTCATTTATTTAACAGTATCCTTCAATTTTAAATAGAATGAACATCATAATACAAATCTATTTAAGCTGTAAAAGTTAACACACACACACACACACACACACACACACACACACACACACACACACACACACTCACTGTCAGGATCTTCTGTAAATCTCGCCCGGATCCCGACTATAAATATTAAAAATTAAATATAGGAAGAATAACATTTTAAAATAAATTAATAAGTGAGGAATCGTTGGTGGCAGGGCAGTCAGGGCAGGGCCAATTGTTTTCTGGGTCCGTTAGACTGACCTGTCTAATAAAACACGTAGGAAGGAACTATATCTAAGTACAGCAGTATCTAATTACGGCAGTCTGAAACAAGCTTGCACGGAACGACGCACGTGTCCATCGTCAAGGAGGGAAAGGGCCGTTAAATGAACACGCGTAGGAAGGAAGCGTGACCAAAACGTGATAGTTGAATGGAGGACGGGCGGAACGAAATCGGAAGTATCTATCCGCACTATGAATGAAAGAGTGGACAGGTTGACCCTGAGGTCAGGGTAACGAAACAAAACAAAGCCTATAAATAGGGAAAATCTCCCACTCACTTCGCTTTTTCCACAACAAGGGCACCCTCATCGGATCCAACGCTGATAGAGTGCCGGAACAGCCCAGTTCTAATAACTGTTAAAAATTTATATACATAGAACAGCCAGAAGGCTTGAAAAGAGTGTATCATTACACCATTACAGTTTTTCTTTAATCCTTGGTTTTTCGCCGAAAACGAAAGGTAAGCCGGCTGCTTTTACATCACTTTAAATTTATAATTAATGTATAGACTGTCATTTGATAAAGAATTGATATGTAAAACTAATTCCTTCTATTTCAGGTTAGTGATATTGTACTCAGAGAAATGATTAGCTTTTAATTAGTAAATATAGGAAAAATTATGTTAGTAGTCTCTGAGCCCTTCTATATTATATATTGCAGGATTTTTATTTTACTCTCCGTATATGAATCTTTGGTTGCTGTGTGATCAACCTGAATCTTTGGTTGCTGTGTGATCAACCTGAATCTTTGGTTGCTGTGTGATCAACCTGAATCTTGGGTTGCTGTGTGATCAACCCGAATCTTTGGTTGCTGTGTGATCAACCTGAGACGCTTCCTGCACTATTAAACTCCTCGCAGTTAAGTAACAAAGTACTTTGGCCAGGAGTGTGCAACGATAAATATTAACTCTTTAAGAAAATAGGGAACTTGAACGAACTTCATAGGAAATCATAGAGACTCAGAGACAGTTAAGGGAGGCTAATTTCTCTGAATAGATTTTCGAGCTTGGTGCTCAGCATAAAGATAATTGCAGTATATTGTTATTTCTTTTAATTCGTTTTTTTTAAATTTTTATATAAATATTTTCTTAAGGTTCATCGGCTTTGTGTCAATTCTTGTTCTCTTCTTTTCGTGTTAAAATTCATTTATTGTAACCGTAGTGTCTGTCTGTCTGTCCGTCGGTCTGTCTGTCCGTTGTCAGTGTGTTTGTTAGTCCGTCTTGTTTATCGTTTAAATGTGAGGTTCGAACCTCTGGGGGCTGTACACGAGCCAACGGAGCGACGACTCCAATAATTGTTGTGTATTTCGTGGCGTCAAGTAGCGGGGTACCAACAAGTTGAGGGCTGTCGTCCGGGTATGAAATATTTCTATGAGTAGGCAAAATTCATAGCGGGACCTAGAAATAGCGGGAGATAGAAGTCTATGAAGAAACATTTCTTAGAGCCTATACGTTTACACACTCCTAGACAAATAATTAAGAAATGTTTTATTGAAATAATTTTGATATGTTTCATGTTTATTTTCTTATGCGCTTTCAGGATTTATTCTTTCATGACTTGTGCTTGTTTTGATACATGCTTTTATGATCAGTTTATTGCTTTCATGATTGCCTTTATGATATGCTGTGTGATCTTATCTGATTGATGCTTTCATGACTTGCTTGCTTATAAATTGATCCGATTCAGAGTAACAGAGTATATTTTTCTCGGTTGTTGATGTGATGCTTAGTGTATCGTTTTGTTATATACTGAAGGAGTAGTATATAAATTGTGTTGTTATATACTGAAGGAGTAGTATATAAATTGTGTTGTTATATACTAAAGGAGTAGTATATAAATTGTGTTGGGCATTCTATGAGCAGATAGAATAAATTAATGTTTATACTTCTAGAAGGAAATAGAGTATTTTAACATTAGCCCAGTGTAACGTGGCGCTGTAAAAGCTAGCACTTGGTTCAGTGAATTATAGGCACGTTAAGAAGTGTATTGGATCTATTTTGTACGCTGCTAGTGACGTAGTGTATATTGCATCACATCGCTACTAGGAAACATATGCTCAATGAAACAAAACTTTTTCTGAAGATTTTAAATTTG
The DNA here is from genome assembly GCA_028829895.1 of Sinotaia quadrata. NCBI lineage: Eukaryota > Metazoa > Mollusca > Gastropoda > Architaenioglossa > Viviparidae > Sinotaia > Sinotaia quadrata. The sequence goes on from CM054179.1 coordinate 140,395,434, forward strand.
TACGCGAGAGAGCGATCTTGATTTGTGTTGTGTGAGAGTGTTAAGTTTTGTAGAAGCAGCTCTTACTTATCGTTTCGCGTAGAAGATTTTTAAAATGTCATGCAAGTTAGAAATCGAAGAATGGCTATCCGGAAAGAATTGAGAAGAGAGGCTGAAGAAGACTATAGTTGTAGAGGAGAGGGGATCAATAGATATGCGAATAGAGAAGTAGTAGATCATTTGAGGAGAAGAAAAAGAAGAATAGCCAGTGACATAGAATGGACTGAAAGACAAATAAAGTCTAACATAGAATGGATAGCAAAGCTAGACGAAAAGAGGCAATCCGCTAGAGATCCTGAATTCTTAAAGGTTCTAGAAAATGAAATGGAGATAGGTCATTCTGAAATGTGGGCCCGAACTTTAAAAATTGAAAGGTTGAGAGAGGAAGAGTTAGAATATGACAGACTAGAAAAAATAGAACTAGAAGAGAAGGATAACTTAGACCGGAGAAGATTAGAAAAGGATGGAGTGAAGGAAGAAGAGATGGAGGATTTAGACTTAGGCTGGTTATGGAGGGAAGTTAATAGTCAGGGTGGAAAAACTGATAAATTAGCCAGTCACAGTCTTCAAACTAAACTAGGAAAGAAAGGCAGAACTAAGGCTGTTAAGAAAGTTGAGAAAGACAGAAACACTAAAAGGTCGCAGATAGAGACTGTTACTTTAAAATTGAGCGACGCTGTGACAGTTCAAAGCACTAACTTAGTTAGCAAACAGAGAGCGTGTACTCAGACTGATATAGTATCGGTAAAAAGTAAGGATGCGGTTAGTACTCAACAGAGTGAACCTAAGACAGAAAGGATCGTGTATGAGAAAGAGAAGTTTAGAGACAGAAATCTTAATGACAGAACAAAGGTTAGAAAAGATGTTAAGACTCGCCCGTTGATTAAGTCGCAGAAAGGTAGAAATAGAATTCAAAGTAGAGTGTGTTTTAATTGTAATGAGCCAGGCCATTTAGCTCGTGATTGCACCCATAGTGTGCCGGAAGTATTTGTTGACGAGCGCGCAGTGATAGAGACAGCGGCAACAGATGTGGAAGTTGACCGCAACGTTGTAGCAGATTTGGGGGTAAGGGAACCTCAGAGTGTAGGGGAGGGGAGTAGCTCAAAGGAAGGGGCCTCTCTCTTACCTAACAGTGTGTGTGCATTGAAGTATGTACAGACAGCTGATGTGGCGAATGAAATGACAAACACGTGTGAGGCTGTAGCAATAGAGGCTGCTAGCTGTGTATTGTCTACGTGTAACGCACTTAAAGGACTTAGTGGCGTGGACACGAGTGACGGATGTAGAGATGACGTAATGATAACTTTCGTTGATCAATGTGCAAAGGGCACAGATGATAGAAGAGTTATATCCGAATCCACAGTGGCAGACCGCAGGTTAGGTACCGGCTGTAGGATGATAGTGTCTGATTTTGAAGGGAAAGGGTACCCTCTCAAAATAGCACAGTTGTCGGATGACGTGCTAGAGAAATGTCTAGGGAAGGCAGGTGTCTCTAGGACGTATGCGTCACAGTCTGCGGAGAATAATACTGAGTTTTTGCAGGAGACAGGATCTCTCATTCAGGAGCGAGAAGAGTGTAGCTTGAAAGCTCGGACCACTCTTTTACCTGACAGTGAGTGTACATTAGAATATGTGCAGGCTGCTGTCAACTACAGGGTAGACATACACCAAGTTAAGGCAATAGAGGCCGAGAACTGTGTAGTGTCTGTGTGTAAACCGCTTAACGGACTTAGCGGTAAGGACGATGCTTTGACTATCTGTATTAACGCGGTCGTTGGTATGGAAGAAGTAGGTCGCGAGAAAGTATCTACCACGGTGGAAGAGCGCGCGATAGGTAAGCGCGAAGAGAGAAGTGTTTCGTTAAGTAAAGAAGAAGAAGTTCCCTCTTATGTAGTAGGGCAGGATATTTCAGTATCCCCTGATGTGTGTCTGACTGAGGTAGACACGATACAGATAGAATACGAAACTAGATCAAGAAGTAGCGAGAGTGGTGGAGACTGTTTGACTTTGTCTAGAGTGACAGAGGATAAGTCAGAAGTGACAAGAGAAGTTGTCAGTGACATTTATGCAAGTGACAGTGACAAGGGTTACGTAGAGTGTCATAATAAAGATGATCCGTTAGAGCCGTTATGTAAAACCGGCTCAGAACATGACAGTGTCGAAAAATGTGTAGAGCACTACAGTAAGGTTGACGACTTGACTTCACCACAAGAATCTGACTCATTAGTGACGACTGTGAGGATAAAGAAAGGTTTCGTTTGGCCAGACATGTCTCCGAATACCAAACACTGTAGTAAATCATGTGATATATACCAACGCTCAATCAGTGAGAACGCTCAGAAACCCGTACCGTTATGGGATATGATAGGTTTGACTTTTAATCCGGGTAACATAAATTCGATAGGGCCGTTCGTACTTGCACTTATGGATGGGCATTCTTGTAATTTGTCCATCGTGGATTTTGAATCGCGATACCCCGAGGCTATCGCGCTACGTGAGACAGACCCAGTGACCGTTACCGAATGGTCAGTATGGACATGCGTGGGAATTCCCCATGCCAAGATAGGCGTGACCGAGGTCAGAGCAATTAAAGGGAGACAAAGCAAAGATGGTGAAAGAGTAAGACTCAAATTCAAAACTGAAAGGGGCGTAGAATTGAAGAACACAAACTCAGCACATTTTAATTCAGTAGAGCCGAGTATTGACAGTGTTGAAAAAATTAAGAACCGGTTGGTAACAGAAAAGGACGTAGCGACAAACACACGCAAAAGATGTGCATTTTTAAAGACGTTTGGCGCTAGTGAAGTGAAAGATTTAGATGATGTGATTCGATGTCAAGGCGACCTCGAATTCGTGCCAAGTGCACCAGATAAATTAGTTGGAGAATCTGTCCATTTCTCTAAAATAAGGAAGAAAGAAATTAAAATTGTCGTTTCAATCTCTTTAACCCCAGAAAGCCACCGTGAAAAGGTAGGTGTAACTGGAAAGATAAAATCGAAACACGTGTACATGCGTCAGAAAGACATGAAGTTAGGCATGAGTCTACGAGAGGACTTATTACCCCTCGATAGGAGAAAGGAAGAGAACAAAAGTACGATGTCGTATAGAAGAGTTGTGATAGATTTAACCCCTCAAGATTGTTTCGCTGATAGGCGTACTAGTGTGCGTAAGGATTTTTCAGGGCACAAATACTCCGAGGTAGAAAGGTTCAATGATAGAGGCGAACGCGCACTCAAAACGCTAACAAAATCTCGACTTGTGCAGATCAAATTTCAGTCAGGACTGGCACAAAAGGCCGAATTGATAGCCGTACTGATAGACGCGTATTTCTACGCTAAGTTTGCAAAATGGGATTTGTTCCTCTGGATTGCTGAGTATTTGAAAAGGAGGGATGCAAAAAGATTTGCGATTTTGCATTAAGAAAGGGGACACAAGTGTCACCCATCCAAGTTTGAAATTATCTTTCTTTGTTGTAGTATTTACTCCAGGTAGAAGTTGGTTTCTTAAATTTTCTTATTATGGTTTGAATCTTTTTTTTGACTACATAGAAGTTGCTGTGTAGTTGATTTTATAAATCTTTGATAAGTTTTGGTAAATTTTCGATAATCTAATAATTGCACTCTGTTTAATTTGCGTATTCATTGAAGGAATATTTTGTATTAAGTTCGTGACGACATGACGAGTAGGTGTAGTGTTGTCGAATTTGATAAACTTTTGATGTGTAACCTTTTTGCAAGTAGGCGCTCGGAATTGCGTCATTGATGTGACTATGTTAAATGCAACAGTGTGTTGTACATAATTTTTTTATTAGAAGGTACTTTTTTTGGATTGATCGTCCGTTTTTAACAGTAATCGCGCTACCACTTCAGTAGGAAAGGATGTAGATATTATGTTATGTAGTCCGCTTTATTGAGATTATTGTTATAGTATAGAGGTTGGGATTTTTATATTTATCTTGGGATTGTTCAAGATTTATTGTTAAGACATTACTTGTTTTACTAGTAATGGTCTTGTTCGAAAAGGGGGGATGTCAGGATCTTCTGTAAATCTCGCCCGGATCCCGACTATAAATATTAAAAATTAAATATAGGAAGAATAACATTTTAAAATAAATTAATAAGTGAGGAAAGCTAATAGGGCGGTTTAGGACAGGCTCGTGCGGATGATGCGCGTATCGCATCGTTGGTGGCAGGGCAGTCAGGGCAGGGCCAATTGTTTTCTGGGTCCGTTAGACTGACCTGTCTAATGAAACACGTAGGAAGGAACTATATCTAAGTACAGCAGTATCTAATTACGGCAGTCTGAAACAAGCTTGCACGGAACGACGCACGTGTCCATCGTCAAGGAGGGAAAGGGCCGTTAAATGAACACGCGTAGGAAGGAAGCGTGACCAACGCGTGATAGTTGAATGGAGGACGGGCGGAACGAAATCGGAAGTATCTATCCGCACTATGAATGAAAGAGTGGACAGGTTGACCCTGAGGTCAGGGTAACGAAACAAAACAAAGCCTATAAATAGGGAAAATCTCCCACTCACTTCGCTTTTTCCACAACAAGGGCACCCTCATCGGATCCAACGCTGATAGAGTGCCGGAACAGCCCAGTTCTAATAACTGTTAAAAATTTATATACATAGAACAGCCAGAAGGCTTGAAAAGAGTGTATCATTACACCATTACAGTTTTTCTTTAATCCTTGGTTTTTCGCCGAAAACGAAAGGTAAGCCGGCTGCTTTTACATCACTTTAAATTTATAATTAATGTATAGACTGTCATTTGATAAAGAATTGATATGTAAAACTAATTCCTTCTATTTCAGGTTAGTGATATTGTACTCAGAGAAATGATTAGCTTTTAATAAGTAAATATAGGAAAAATTATGTTAGTAGTCTCTGAGCCCTTCTATATTATATATTGCAGGATTTTTATTTTACTCTCCGTATATGAATCTTTGGTTGCTGTGTGATCAACCTGAATCTTTGGTTGCAGTGTGATCAACCTGAATCTTTGGTTGCAGTGTGATCAACCTGAATCTTGGGTTGCTGTGTGATCAACCCGAATCTTTGGTTGCTGTGTGATCAACCTGAGACGCTTCCTGCACTATTAAACTCCTCGCAGTTAAGTAACAAAGTACTTTGGCCAGGAGTGTGCAACGATAAATATTAACTCTTTAAGAAAATAGGGAACTTGAACGAACTTCATAGGAAATCATAGAGACTCAGAGACAGTTAAGGGAAGGCTAATTTCTCTGAATAGATTTTCGAGCTTGGTGCTCAGCATAAAGATAATTGCAGTATATTGTTATTTCTTTTAATTCGTTTTTTTTAAATTTTTATATAAATATTTTCTTAAGGTTCATCGGCTTTGTGTCAATTCTTGTTCTCTTCTTTTCGTGTTAAAATTCATTTATTGTAACCGTAGTGTCTGTCTGTCCGTTGTCAGTGTGTTTGTTAGTCCGTCTTGTTTATCGTTTAAATGTGAGGTTCGAACCTCTGGGGGCTGTACACGAGCCAACGGAGCGACGACTCCAATAATTGTTGTGTATTTCGTGGCGTCAAGTAGCGGGGTACCAACACACACACACACACACACACACACACACACACACACACACACACACACACATAAACGCATGTGTGTGTGGTGTGTGTTTGTGTCTGGTCTGACGTGTCTTTTGCTGAGATTATTACTATATACATACCAGATATGCAGTCACTATTATTGATTGTTTAAGTGTATTCGTTATGTCAGGGTTTTTGGATGCATGAATCCTTTAGGACATGATTTTTGCATACTCAGCTATAAAAACAGTTATATATGTGTCTTACCTTCAGAAGTCCAATTCCAATGAATACGAAGCGGACTTGGTGACGACATATTAAACACCCATGGGAACCTTACGTTGTCCCCAACACATGCTTGTACAACTGTGCCATTTGGGAATAGGGATGACGATTTCCAGTCGAAAACAAAATCTATTTTAGATTTCAAATTAAAATACGATGTTTTACTTGGAATATAAAATTCAAATACAAATATACAATGTGTCAATAGTAATTCATATATTTACTCATACATTCATTTACAAATAATAAACCACACATCAATACGTTTATGAATCAATAAAATACACGTATTTACTCATACATTCATATACATATAATATATCAATCATTGATATGTTTCTACATAATAAATCTCAAATTGATAGATTTATGCATAATACAAGAAACATTCATAAATATACATAATACATCACACATTGATACGTTTATTAATAATAAATTACATACTGATACGTTTATGAATAATACACATTGATACGTTTATACATAGTAAATCACTCAATGATAGGTTTATATATAATAAATTATTCAGTGACACGTTTATAAATAATAAATCACATATTCATACTTATATAAATCAATGTTTGTGGCGATGATGAGAAGTAATATTACTCAGTAGCATATTGTATGAAAAAAGTTGAGCCAACAACTTAGATCATTTATAACAAAAGGAAACCAAACCTCAATGAGTATTATATTCCCTATTTGATAATTAATGCATATTTTTTTTATCCGTTTAATCCGTCTCGCGCAATCGGAATATGTTTACGATATTTTAAAATATTTTCTCTACGTAGAGGAATTGACCTGATATTATTTCCAGAGATTTATTGTCCCGTTTTTACACTTGGGCTATTGATTTGTGATGAAAATTCAATGTTTGATCTTCGTGCAAGAACCATTCAATCTGTTTTTAGCTCAAAGTTTAGCAACATATTTATTTCTTTTGCTGTGGCTGTTTCAGTATTTTTGCATCTATTTTCTTTCTGTTGGTTTAAATCCATTGTTCTCACATACATGAAAATTGCCACTTTTTGTGTCCATTGGTGTATTCTGTTTAAGACAGAACTTGAAATTGACTCGTGAGATTTAATATTTTCGTTAGGGGGTGTGATTTTATGTTTAATCCTAGACCTTGCGATGCATTGAGGGCTCTTGCCATTTTCAACAACTGGCATGTTACTCCTTTTTTACAAATGGCAGATAGATAGATAGATAGATAGATAGATAGATAGATAGATAGATAGATAGATAGATAGATAGATAGATAGATAGATAGATAGATAGATAGAAGATAGATAGTTTGATATACTGAGAGAGAGATACAGATAGATAGATACATAGATTGATAGATATATAGATTAGTTCTTTTTTTTTTAAAGTAAGAAACATTTTAAGTTCCAACACACGTAATGCAATACATACCAATGACATGAAGGGATGCAACTTGTGTGTAGCGCTTTGATTGAATACATATATCTATTTCTATATCAATGTTGTACAACCCCGCGTCTGCCAACGTCACTTTGGGCAACATTAAGCCGGCATTGGGCAGAAATACCAGGTCTCTTTCCGTCACTACTTTATTGAATGTATTTTGACTGTATGATGCCAAATCTAACCTTTTCTGTTCGTCTGCAAAACCAAATACATATTGTTAAATTAAAAGTGTAATATGACGGATTTATGTTGATATAAAATTGTTTTTGAAAATATACTCACAAATCTTTCATTATGAAACAAGACAAAAATAGTCATTTATTTAACACTAGCGTTCAATTTTAAATAGAATGAACATCATAATACAAATCTATTTAAGCTGTAAAAGTTAACACACACACACACACACACACACACACACACACATAAACGCATGTGTGTGTGGGTGTGTGTTTGTGTCTGGTCTGACGTGTCTTTTGCTGAGATTATTACTATATACATACCAGATATGCAGTCACTATTATTGATTGTTTAAGTGTATTCGTTATGTCAGGGTTTTTGGATGCATGAATCCTTTAGGACATGATTTTTGCATACTCAGCTATAAAAACAGTTATATATGTGTCTTACCTTCAGAAGTCCAATTCCAATGAATAAGAAGCGGACTTGGTGACGACATATTAAACACCCATGGGAACGTTACGTTGTCCCCAACACATGCTTGTACAACTGTGCCATTTGGGAATAGGGATGACGATTTCCAGTCGAAAACAAAATCTATTTTAGATTTCAAATTAAAATACGATGTTTTACTTGGGATATAAAATTCAAATACAAATACTCCTTTTTTACAAATGGCAGATAGATAGATAGATAGATAGATAGATAGATAGATAGATAGATAGATAGATAGATAGATAGATAGATAGATAGATAGATAGATAGATAGATAGATAGATAGAGAGATAGAGAGATAGATAGATAGTTAGATAGATAGATAGATAGATGAATAAATAGAAGATAGATTATTTGATATACACAGAGAGAGATACAGATAGATAGATACATAGATTAACAGATATTTAGATTAGTTCCTTTTTTTTTTAAAGTAAGAAACATTTTAAGTTCCAACACACATAATGCAATACATACCAATGACATGAAGGGATGCAACTTGTGTGTAGCGCTTTGATTGAACACATATATCTATTTCTATATCAATGTTGTACAACCCCGCGTCTGCCAACGTCACTTTGGGCAACATTAAGCCGGCATTGGGCAGAAATACCAGGTCTCTTTCCGTCACTACTTTAATAAACGTATTTTGACTGTATGATGCCAAATATAACCTTTTCTGTTCGTCTGCAAAACCAAATACATATTGTTAAATTAAAAGTGTAATATGACGGATTTATGTTGATATATATTGTTTTAGAAAATATACTCACAAATCTTTCATTATGAAACAAGACAAAAAATAGTAATTTATTTAACAGTATCCTTCAATTTTAAATAGAATGAACATCATAATACAAATCTATTTAAGCTGTAAAAGTTAACACAGACACACACACACACACACACACACACACATAAACGCATGTGTGTGTGGTGTGTGTTTGTGTCTGGTCTGACGTGTCTTTTGCTGAGATTATTACTATATACATACCAGATATGCAGTCACTATTATTGATTGTTTAAGTGTATTCGTTATGTCAGGGTTTTTGGATGCATGAATCCTTTAGGACATGATTTTTGCATACTCAGCTATAAAAACAGTTATATATGTGTCTTACCTTCAGAAGTCCAATTCCAATGAATACGAAGCGGACTTGGTGACGACATATTAAACACCCATGGGAACCTTACGTTGTCCCCAACACATGCTTGTACAACTGTGCCATTTGGGAATAGGGATGACGATTTCCAGTCGAAAACAAAATCTATTTTAGATTTCAAATTAAAATACGATGTTTTACTTGGAATATAAAATTCAAATACAAATATACAATGTGTCAATAGTAATTTATATATTTACTCATACATTCATTTACAAATAATAAACCACACATCAATACGTTTATGAATCAATAAAATACACGTATTTACTCATACATTCATATACATATAATATATCAATCATTGATATGTTTCTACATAATAAATCTCAAATTGATAGATTTATGCATAATACAAGAAACATTCATATATATACATAATACATCACACATTGATACGTTTATTAATAATAAATTACATACTGATACGTTTATGAATAATACACATTGATACGTTTATACATAGTAAATCACTCAATGATAGGTTTATATATAATAAATTATTCAGTGACACGTTTATAAATAATAAATCACATATTCATACTTATATAAATCAATGTTTGTGGCGATGATGAGAAGTAATATTACTCAGTAGCATATTGTATGAAAAAAGTTGAGCCAACAACTTAGATCATTTATAACAAAAGGAAACCAAACCTCAATGAGTATTATATTCCCTATTTGATAATTAATGCATATTTTTTTTATCCGTTTAATCCGTCTCGTGCAATCGGAATATGTTTACGATGTTTTAAAATATTTTCTCTAGGTAGAGGAATTGACCTGATATTATTTCCAGAGATTTATTGTCCCGTTTTTACACTTGGGCTATTGATTTGTGATGAAAATTCAATGTTTGATCTTCGTGCAAGAACCATTCAATCTGTTTTTAGCTCAAAGTTTAGCAACATATTTATTTCTTTTGCTGTGGCTGTTTCAGTATTTTTGCATCTATTTTCTTTCTGTTGGTTTAAATCCATTGTTCTCACATACATGAAAATTGCCACTTTTTGTGTCCATTGGTGTATTCTGTTTAAGACAGAACTTGAAATTGACTCGTGAGATTTAATATTTTCGTTAGGGGGTGTGATTTTATGTTTAATCCTAGACCTTGCGATGCATTGAGGGCTCTTGCCATTTTCAACCACTGGCATGTTACTCCTTTTTTACAAATGGCAGATAGATAGATAGATAGATAGATAGATAGATAGATAGATAGATAGATAGATAGATAGATAGATAGATAGATAGATAGATAGAAGATAGATAGTTTGATATACTGAGAGAGAGATACAGATAGATAGATACATAGATTGATAGATATATAGATTAGTTCTTTTTTTTTAAAGTAAGAAACATTTTAAGTTCCAACACACGTAATGCAATACATACCAATGACATGAAGGGATGCAACTTGTGTGTAGCGCTTTGATTGAACACATATATCTATTTCTATATCAATGTTGTACAACCCCGCGTCTGCCAACGTCACTTTGGGCAACATTAAGCCGGCATTGGGCAGAAATACCAGGTCTCTTTCCGTCACTACTTTATTGAATGTATTTTGACTGTATGATGCCAAATCTAACCTTTTCTGTTCGTCTGCAAAACCAAATACATATTGTTAAATTAAAAGTGTAATATGACGGATTTATGTTGATATAAAATTGTTTTTGAAAATATACGCACAAATCTTTCATTATGAAACAAGACAAAAATAGTCATTTATTTAACAGTAGCGTTCAATTTTAAATAGAATGAACATCATAATACAAATCTATTTAAGCTGTAAAAGTTAACACACACACACACACACACACACACACACACACACACACACACATAAACGCATGTGTGTGTGGGTGTGTGTTTGTGTCTGGTCTGACGTGTCTTTTGCTGAGATTATTACTCTATTCATACCAGATATGCAGTCACTATTATTGATTGTTTAAGTGTATTCGTTATGTCAGGGTTTTTGGATGCATGAATCCTTTAGGACATGATTTTTGCATACTCAGCTATAAAAACAGTTATATATGTGTCTTACCTTCAGAAGTCCAATTCCAATGAATAAGAAGCGGACTTGGTGACGACATATTAAACACCCATGGGAACGTTACGTTGTCCCCAACACATGCTTGTACAACTCTGCCATTTGGGAATAGGGATGACGATTTCCAGTCGAAAACAAAATCTATTTTAGATTTCAAATTAAAATACGATGTTTTACTTGGAATATAAAATTCAAATACAAATACTCCTTTTTTACAAATGGCAGATAGATAGATAGATAGATAGAGAGATAGATAGATAGATAGATAGAGAGAGAGAGATAGATAGATAGATAGATAGATAGATAGATAGATAGATAGATAGATAGATAGATAGATAGATAGATAAATAAATAAATAGAAGATAGATAGTTTGATATACACAGAGAGAGATACAGATAGATAGATACATAGATTAATAGATATTTAGATTAGTTCATTTTTTTTTTAAAGTAAGAAACATTTTAAGTTCCAACACACATAATGCAATACATACCAATGACATGAAGGGATGCAACTTGTGTGTAGCGCTTTGATTGAACACATATATCTATTTCTATATCAATGTTGTACAACCCCGCGTCTGCCAACGTCACTTTGGGCAACATTAAGCCGGCATTGGGCAGAAATACCAGGTCTCTTTCCGTCAGTCCTTTAATAAACGTATTTTGAGTGTATGTTGCCAAATATAACCTTTTCTGTTCGTCTGCAAAACCAAATACATATTGTTAAATTAAAAGTGTAATATGACGGATTTATGTTGATATAAATTGTTTTTGAAAATATACTCACAAATCTTTCATTATGAAACAAGACAAAAAATAGTCATTTATTTAACAGTATCCTTCAATTTTAAATAGAATGAACATCATAATACAAATCTATTTAAGCTGTAAAAGTTAACACAGACACACACACACACACACACACACACACACACACATAAACGCATGTGTGTGTGGTGTGTGTTTGTGTCTGGTCTGACGTGTCTTTTGCTGAGATTATTACTATATACATACCAGATATGCAGTCACTATTATTGATTGTTTAAGTGTATTCGTTATGTCAGGGTTTTGGGATGCATGAATCCTTTAGGACATGATTTTTGCATACTCAGCTATAAAAACAGTTATATATGTGTCTTACCTTCAGAAGTCCAATTCCAATGAATACGAAGCGGACTTGGTGACGACATATTAAACACCCATGGGAACCTTACGTTGTCCCCAACACATGCTTGTACAACTGTGCCATTTGGGAATAGGGATGACGATTTCCAGTCGAAAACAAAATCTATTTTAGATTTCAAATTAAAATACGATGTTTTACTTGGAATATAAAATTCAAATACAAATATACAATGTGTCAATAGTAATTCATATATTTACTCATACATTCATTTACAAATAATAAACCACACATCAATACGTTTATGAATCAATAAAATACACGTATTTACTCATACATTCATATACATATAATATATCAATCATTGATATGTTTCTACATAATAAATCTCAAATTGATAGATTTATGCATAATACAAGAAACATTCATATATATACATAATACATCACACATTGATACGTTTATTAATAATAAATTACATACTGATACGTTTATGAATAATACACATTGATACGTTTATACATAGTAAATCACTCAATGATAGGTTTATATATAATAAATTATTCAGTGACACGTTTATAAATAATAAATCACATATTCATACTTATATAAATCAATGTTTGTGGCGATGATGAGAAGTAATATTACTCAGTAGCATATTGTATGAAAAAAGTTGAGCCAACAACTTAGATCATTTATAACAAAAGGAAACCAAACCTCAATGAGTATTATATTCCCTATTTGATAATTAATGCATATTTTTTTTTATCCGTTTAATCCGTCTCGCGCAATCGGAATATGTTTACGATGTTTTAAAATATTTTCTCTACGTAGAGGAATTGACCTGATATTATTTCCAGAGATTTATTGTCCCGTTTTTACACTTGGGCTATTGATTTGTGATGAAAATTCAATGTTTGATCTTCGTGCAAGAACCATTCAATCTGTTTTTAGCTCAAAGTTTAGCAACATATTTATTTCTTTTGCTGTGGCTGTTTCAGTATTTTTGCATCTATTTTCTTTCTGTTGGTTTAAATCCATTGTTCTCACATACATGAAAATTGCCACTTTTTGTGTCCATTGGTGTATTCTGTTTAAGACAGAACTTGAAATTGACTCGTGAGATTTAATATTTTCGTTAGGGGGTGTGATTTTATGTTTAATCCTAGACCTTGCGATGCATTGAGGGCTCTTGCCATTTTCAACCACTGGCATGTTACTCCTTTTTTATAAATGGCAGATAGATAGATAGATAGATAGATAGATAGATAGATAGATAGATAGATAGATAGATAGAAGATAGATAGTTTGATATACTGAGAGAGAGATACAGATAGATAGATACATAGATTGATAGATATATAGATTAGTTCTTTTTTTTTTAAAGTAAGAAACATTTTAAGTTCCAACACACGTAATGCAATACATACCAATGACATGAAGGGATGCAACTTGTGTGTAGCGCTTTGATTGAACACATATATCTATTTCTATATCAATGTTGTACAACCCCGCGTCTGCCAACGTCACTTTGGGCAACATTAAGCCGGCATTGGGCAGAAATACCAGGTCTCTTTCCGTCACTACTTTATTGAATGTATTTTGACTGTATGATGCCAAATCTAACCTTTTCTGTTCGTCTGCAAAACCAAATACATATTGTTAAATTAAAAGTGTAATATGACGGATTTATGTTGATATAAAATTGTTTTTGAAAATATACTCACAAATCTTTCATTATGAAACAAGACAAAAATAGTCATTTATTTAACAGTAGCGTTCAATTTTAAATAGAATGAACATCATAATACAAATCTATTTAAGCTGTAAATGTTAACACACACACACACACACACACACACACACACACACACACACACACACACACACACACATAAACGCATGTGTGTGTGGGTGTGTGTTTGTGTCTGGTCTGACGTGTCTTTTGCTGAGATTATTACTCTATTCATACCAGATATGCAGTCACTATTATTGATTGTTTAAGTGTATTCGTTATGTCAGGGTTTTTGGATGCATGAATCCTTTAGGACATGATTTTTGCATACTCAGCTATAAAAACAGTTATATATGTGTCTTACCTTCAGAAGTCCAATTCCAATGAATAAGAAGCGGACTTGGTGACGACATATTAAACACCCATGGGAACGTTACGTTGTCCCCAACACATGCTTGTACAACTCTGCCATTTGGGAATAGGGATGACGATTTCCAGTCGAAAACAAAATCTATTTTAGATTTCAAATTAAAATACGATGTTTTACTTGGAATATAAAATTCAAATACAAATACTCCTTTTTTACAAATGGCAGATAGATAGATAGATAGATAGATAGATAGATAGATAGATAGATAGAGAGATAGATAGATAGATAGATAGATAGATAGATAGATAGATAGATAGATAGATAGATAGATAGATAGATAGATAGATAGATAAATAAATAAATAGAAGATAGATAGTTTGATATACACAGAGAGAGATACAGATAGATAGATACATAGATTAATAGATATTTAGATTAGTTCTTTTTTTTTTTTAAAGTAAGAAACATTTTAAGTTCCAACACACATAATGCAATACATACCAATGACATGAAGGGATGCAACTTGTGTGTAGCGCTTTGATTGAACACATATATCTATTTCTATATCAATGTTGTACAACCCCGCGTCTGCCAACGTCACTTTGGGCAACATTAAGCCGGCATTGGGCAGAAATACCAGGTCTCTTTCCGTCAGTCCTTTAATAAACGTATTTTGAGTGTATGTTGCCAAATATAACCTTTTCTGTTCGTCTGCAAAACCAAATACATATTGTTAAATTAAAAGTGTAATATGACGGATTTATGTTGATATAAATTGTTTTTGAAAATATACTCACAAATCTTTCATTATGAAACAAGACAAAAAATAGTCATTTATTTAACAGTATCCTTCAATTTTAAATAGAATGAACATCATAATACAAATCTATTTAAGCTGTAAAAGTTAACACAGACACACACACACACACACACACACACACACACACATAAACGCATGTGTGTGTGGTGTGTGTTTGTGTCTGGTCTGACGTGTCTTTTGCTGAGATTATTACTATATACATACCAGATATGCAGTCACTATTATTGATTGTTTAAGTGTATTCGTTATGTCAGGGTTTTGGGATGCATGAATCCTTTAGGACATGATTTTTGCATACTCAGCTATAAAAACAGTTATATATGTGTCTTACCTTCAGAAGTCCAATTCCAATGAATACGAAGCGGACTTGGTGACGACATATTAAACACCCATGGGAACCTTACGTTGTCCCCAACACATGCTTGTACAACTGTGCCATTTGGGAATAGGGATGACGATTTCCAGTCGAAAACAAAATCTATTTTAGATTTCAAATTAAAATACGATGTTTTACTTGGAATATAAAATTCAAATACAAATATACAATGTGTCAATAGTAATTCATATATTTACTCATACATTCATTTACAAATAATAAACCACACATCAATACGTTTATGAATCAATAAAATACACGTATTTACTCATACATTCATATACATATAATATATCAATCATTGATATGTTTCTACATAATAAATCTCAAATTGATAGATTTATGCATAATACAAGAAACATTCATATATATACATAATACATCACACATTGATACGTTTATTAATAATAAATTACATACTGATACGTTTATGAATAATACACATTGATACGTTTATACATAGTAAATCACTCAATGATAGGTTTATATATAATAAATTATTCAGTGACACGTTTATAAATAATAAATCACATATTCATACTTATATAAATCAATGTTTGTGGCGATGATGAGAAGTAATATTACTCAGTAGCATATTGTATGAAAAAAGTTGAGCCAACAACTTAGATCATTTATAACAAAAGGAAACCAAACCTCAATGAGTATTATATTCCCTATTTGATAATTAATGCATATTTTTTTTATCCGTTTAATCCGTCTCGCGCAATCGGAATATGTTTACGATGTTTTAAAATATTTTCTCTACGTAGAGGAATTGACCTGATATTATTTCCAGAGATTTATTGTCCCGTTTTTACACTTGGGCTATTGATTTGTGATGAAAATTCAATGTTTGATCTTCGTGCAAGAACCATTCAATCTGTTTTTAGCTCAAAGTTTAGCAACATATTTATTTCTTTTGCTGTGGCTGTTTCAGTATTTTTGCATCTATTTTCTTTCTGTTGGTTTAAATCCATTGTTCTCACATACATGAAAATTGCCACTTTTTGTGTCCATTGGTGTATTCTGTTTAAGACAGAACTTGAAATTGACTCGTGAGATTTAATATTTTCGTTAGGGGGTGTGATTTTATGTTTAATCCTAGACCTTGCGATGCATTGAGGGCTCTTGCCATTTTCAACCACTGGCATGTTACTCCTTTTTTATAAATGGCAGATAGATAGATAGATAGATAGATAGATAGATAGATAGATAGATAGAAGATAGATAGTTTGATATACTGAGAGAGAGATACAGATAGATAGATACATAGATTGATAGATATATAGATTAGTTCTTTTTTTTTTAAAGTAAGAAACATTTTAAGTTCCAACACACGTAATGCAATACATACCAATGACATGAAGGGATGCAACTTGTGTGTAGCGCTTTGATTGAACACATATATCTATTTCTATATCAATGTTGTACAACCCCGCGTCTGCCAACGTCACTTTGGGCAACATTAAACCGGCATTGGGCAGAAATACCAGGTCTCTTTCCGTCACTACTTTATTGAATGTATTTTGACTGTATGATGCCAAATCTAACCTTTTCTGTTCGTCTGCAAAACCAAATACATATTGTTAAATTAAAAGTGTAATATGACGGATTTTTGTTGATATAAAATTGTTTTTGAAAATATACGCACAAATCTTTCATTATGAAACAAGACAAAAATAGTCATTTATTTAACAGTAGCGTTCAATTTTAAATAGAATGAACATCATAATACAAATCTATTTAAGCTGTAAAAGTTAACACATACACACACACACACACACACACACACACACACACACACATAAACGCATGTGTGTGTGGGTGTGTGTTTGTGTCTGGTCTGACGTGTCTTTTGCTGAGATTATTACTCTATTCATACCAGATATGCAGTCACTATTATTGATTGTTTAAGTGTATTCGTTATGTCAGGGTTTTTGGATGCATGAATCCTTTAGGACATGATTTTTGCATACTCAGCTATAAAAACAGTTATATATGTGTCTTACCTTCAGAAGTCCAATTCCAATGAATAAGAAGCGGACTTGGTGACGACATATTAAACACCCATGGGAACGTTACGTTGTCCCCAACACATGCTTGTACAACTCTGCCATTTGGGAATAGGGATGACGATTTCCAGTCGAAAACAAAATCTATTTTAGATTTCAAATTAAAATACGATGTTTTACTTGGAATATAAAATTCAAATACAAATACTCCTTTTTTACAAATGGCAGATAGATAGATAGATAGATAGATAGATAGAGAGATAGATAGATAGATAGATAGATAGATAGATAGATAGATAGATAGATAGATAGATAGATAGATAGATAGATAGATAGATAGATAGATAGATAGATAGATAGATAGATAGATAAATAAATAAATAGAAGATAGATAGTTTGATATACACAGAGAGAGATACAGATAGATAGATACATAGATTAATAGATATTTAGATTAGTTCATTTTTTTTTTTAAAGTAAGAAACATTTTAAGTTCCAACACCCATAATGCAATACATACCAATGACATGAAGGGATGCAACTTGTGTGTAGCGCTTTGATTGAACACATATATCTATTTCTATATCAATGTTGTACAACCCCGCGTCTGCCAACGTCACTTTGGGCAACATTAAGCCGGCATTGGGCAGAAATACCAGGTCTCTTTCCGTCAGTCCTTTAATAAACGTATTTTGAGTGTATGTTGCCAAATATAACCTTTTCTGTTCGTCTGCAAAACCAAATACATATTGTTAAATTAAAAGTGTAATATGACGGATTTATGTTGATATAAATTGTTTTTGAAAATATACTCACAAATCTTTCATTATGAAACAAGACAAAAAATAGTCATTTATTTAACAGTATCCTTCAATTTTAAATAGAATGAACATCATAATACAAATCTATTTAAGCTGTAAAAGTTAACACAGACACACACACACACACACACACACACACACACACACACACACATAAACGCATGTGTGTGTGGTGTGTGTTTGTGTCTGGTCTGACGTGTCTTTTGCTGAGATTATTACTATATACATACCAGATATGCAGTCACTATTATTGATTGTTTAAGTGTATTCGTTATGTCAGGGTTTTTGGATGCATGAATCCTTTAGGACATGATTTTTGCATACTCAGCTATAAAAACAGTTATATATGTGTCTTACCTTCAGAAGTCCAATTCCAATGAATACGAAGCGGACTTGGTGACGACATATTAAACACCCATGGGAACCTTACGTTGTCCCCAACACATGCTTGTACAACTGTGCCATTTGGGAATAGGGATGACGATTTCCAGTCGAAAACAAAATCTATTTTAGATTTCAAATTAAAATACGATGTTTTACTTGGAATATAAAATTCAAATACAAATATACAATGTGTCAATAGTAATTCATATATTTACTCATACATTCATTTACAAATAATAAACCACACATCAATACGTTTATGAATCAATAAAATACACGTATTTACTCATACATTCATATACATATAATATATCAATCATTGATATGTTTCTACATAATAAATCTCAAATTGATAGATTTATGCATAATACAAGAAACATTCATATATATACATAATACATCACACATTGATACGTTTATTAATAATAAATTACATACTGATACGTTTATGAATAATACACATTGATACGTTTATACATAGTAAATCACTCAATGATAGGTTTATATATAATAAATTATTCAGTGACACGTTTATAAATAATAAATCACATATTCATACTTATATAAATCAATGTTTGTGGCGATGATGAGAAGTAATATTACTCAGTAGCATATTGTATGAAAAAAGTTGAGCCAACAACTTAGATCATTTATAACAAAAGGAAACCAAACCTCAATGAGTATTATATTCCCTATTTGATAATTAATGCATATTTTTTTTATCCGTTTAATCCGTCTCGCGCAATCGGAATATGTTTACGATGTTTTAAAATATTTTCTCTACGTAGAGGAATTGACCTGATATTATTTCCAGAGATTTATTGTCCCGTTTTTACACTTGGGCTATTGATTTGTGATGAAAATTCAATGTTTGATCTTCGTGCAAGAACCATTCAATCTGTTTTTAGCTCAAAGTTTAGCAACATATTTATTTCTTTTGCTGTGGCTGTTTCAGTATTTTTGCATCTATTTTCTTTCTGTTGGTTTAAATCCATTGTTCTCACATACATGAAAATTGCCACTTTTTGTGTCCATTGGTGTATTCTGTTTAAGACAGAACTTGAAATTGACTCGTGAGATTTAATATTTTCGTTAGGGGGTGTGATTTTATGTTTAATCCTAGACCTTGCGATGCATTGAGGGCTCTTGCCATTTTCAACCACTGGCATGTTACTCCTTTTTTACAAATGGCAGATAGATAGATAGATAGATAGATAGATAGATAGATAGATAGATAGATAGATAGATAGATAGATAGATAGATAGATAGATAGATAGAAGATAGATAGTTTGATATACTGAGAGAGAGATACAGATAGATAGATACATAGATTGATAGATATATAGATTAGTTCTTTTTTTTTTAAAGTAAGAAACATTTTAAGTTCCAACACACGTAATGCAATACATACCAATGACATGAAGGGATGCAACTTGTGTGTAGCGCTTTGATTGAACACATATATCTATTTCTATATCAATGTTGTACAACCCCGCGTCTGCCAACGTCACTTTGGGCAACATTAAACCGGCATTGGGCAGAAATACCAGGTCTCTTTCCGTCACTACTTTATTGAATGTATTTTGACTGTATGATGCCAAATCTAACCTTTTCTGTTCGTCTGCAAAACCAAATACATATTGTTAAATTAAAAGTGTAATATGACGGATTTTTGTTGATATAAAATTGTTTTTGAAAATATACGCACAAATCTTTCATTATGAAACAAGACAAAAATAGTCATTTATTTAACAGTAGCGTTCAATTTTAAATAGAATGAACATCATAATACAAATCTATTTAAGCTGTAAAAGTTAACACATACACACACACACACACACACACACACACACACACACACACACACACACACACATAAACGCATGTGTGTGTGGGTGTGTGTTTGTGTCTGGTCTGACGTGTCTTTTGCTGAGATTATTACTCTATTCATACCAGATATGCAGTCACTATTATTGATTGTTTAAGTGTATTCGTTATGTCAGGGTTTTTGGATGCATGAATCCTTTAGGACATGATTTTTGCATACTCAGCTATAAAAACAGTTATATATGTGTCTTACCTTCAGAAGTCCAATTCCAATGAATAAGAAGCGGACTTGGTGACGACATATTAAACACCCATGGGAACGTTACGTTGTCCCCAACACATGCTTGTACAACTCTGCCATTTGGGAATAGGGATGACGATTTCCAGTCGAAAACAAAATCTATTTTAGATTTCAAATTAAAATACGATGTTTTACTTGGAATATAAAATTCAAATACAAATACTCCTTTTTTACAAATGGCAGATAGATAGATAGATAGATAGATAGATAGATAGAGAGAGAGAGAGATAGATAGATAGATAGATAGATAGATAGATAGATAGATAGATAGATAGATAGATAGATAGATAGATAAATAAATAGAAGATAGATAGTTTGATATACACAGAGAGAGATACAGATAGATAGATACATAGATTAATAGATATTTAGATTAGTTCATTTTTTTTTTAAAGTAAGAAACATTTTAAGTTCCAACACACATAATGCAATACATACCAATGACATGAAGGGATGCAACTTGTGTGTAGCGCTTTGATTGAACACATATATCTATTTCTATATCAATGTTGTACAACCCCGCGTCTGCCAACGTCACTTTGGGCAACATTAAGCCGGCATTGGGCAGAAATACCAGGTCTCTTTCCGTCAGTCCTTTAATAAACGTATTTTGAGTGTATGTTGCCAAATATAACCTTTTCTGTTCGTCTGCAAAACCAAATACATATTGTTAAATTAAAAGTGTAATATGACGGATTTATGTTGATATAAATTGTTTTTGAAAATATACTCACAAATCTTTCATTATGAAACAAGACAAAAAATAGTCATTTATTTAACAGTATCCTTCAATTTTAAATAGAATGAACATCATAATACAAATCTATTTAAGCTGTAAAAGTTAACACACACACACACACACACACACACACACACACACACACACACATAAACGCATGTGTGTGTGGGTGTGTGTTTGTGTCTGGTCTGACGTGTCTTTTGCTGAGATTATTACTATATACATACCAGATATGCAGTCACTATTATTGATTGTTTAAGTGTATTCGTTATGTCAGGGTTTTTGGATGCATGAATCCTTTAGGACATGATTTTTGCATACTCAGCTATAAAAACAGTTATATATGTGTCTTACCTTCAGAAGTCCAATTCCAATGAATACGAAGCGGACTTGGTGACGACATATTAAACACCCATGGGAACCTTACGTTGTCCCCAACACATGCTTGTACAACTGTGCCATTTGGGAATAGGGATGACGATTTCCAGTCGAAAACAAAATCTATTTTAGATTTCAAATTAAAATACGATGTTTTACTTGGAATATAAAATTCAAATACAAATATACAATGTGTCAATAGTAATTCATATATTTACTCATACATTCATTTACAAATAATAAACCACACATCAATACGTTTATGAATCAATAAAATACACGTATTTACTCATACATTCATATACATATAATATATCAATCATTGATATGTTTCTACATAATAAATCTCAAATTGATAGATTTATGCATAATACAAGAAACATTCATATATATACATAATACATCACACATTGATACGTTTATTAATAATAAATTACATACTGATACGTTTATGAATAATACACATTGATACGTTTATACATAGTAAATCACTCAATGATAGGTTTATATATAATAAATTATTCAGTGACACGTTTATAAATAATAAATCACATATTCATACTTATATAAATCAATGTTTGTGGCGATGATGAGAAGTAATATTACTCAGTAGCATATTGTATGAAAAAAGTTGAGCCAACAACTTAGATCATTTATAACAAAAGGAAACCAAACCTCAATGAGTATTATATTCCCTATTTGATAATTAATGCATATTTTTTTTATCCGTTTAATCCGTCTCGCGCAATCGGAATATGTTTACGATGTTTTAAAATATTTTCTCTACGTAGAGGAATTGACCTGATATTATTTCCAGAGATTTATTGTCCCGTTTTTACACTTGGGCTATTGATTTGTGATGAAAATTCAATGTTTGATCTTCGTGCAAGAACCATTCAATCTGTTTTTAGCTCAAAGTTTAGCAACATATTTATTTCTTTTGCTGTGGCTGTTTCAGTATTTTTGCATCTATTTTCTTTCTGTTGGTTTAAATCCATTGTTCTCACATACATGAAAATTGCCACTTTTTGTGTCCATTGGTGTATTCTGTTTAAGACAGAACTTGAAATTGACTCGTGAGATTTAATATTTTCGTTAGGGGGTGTGATTTTATGTTTAATCCTAGACCTTGCGATGCATTGAGGGCTCTTGCCATTTTCAACCACTGGCATGTTACTCCTTTTTTACAAATGGCAGATAGATAGATAGATAGATAGATAGATAGATAGATAGATAGATAGATAGATAGATAGATAGATAGATAGATAGATAGATAGATAGATAGAAGATAGATAGTTTGATATACTGAGAGAGAGATACAGATAGATAGATACATAGATTGATAGATATATAGATTAGTTCTTTTTTTTTTAAAGTAAGAAACATTTTAAGTTCCAACACACGTAATGCAATACATACCAATGACATGAAGGGATGCAACTTGTGTGTAGCGCTTTGATTGAACACATATATCTATTTCTATATCAATGTTGTACAACCCCGCGTCTGCCAACGTCACTTTGGGCAACATTAAACCGGCATTGGGCAGAAATACCAGGTCTCTTTCCGTCACTACTTTATTGAATGTATTTTGACTGTATGATGCCAAATCTAACCTTTTCTGTTCGTCTGCAAAACCAAATACATATTGTTAAATTAAAAGTGTAATATGACGGATTTTTGTTGATATAAAATTGTTTTTGAAAATATACGCACAAATCTTTCATTATGAAACAAGACAAAAATAGTCATTTATTTAACAGTAGCGTTCAATTTTAAATAGAATGAACATCATAATACAAATCTATTTAAGCTGTAAAAGTTAACACATACACACACACACACACACACACACACACACACACACACACACACACACACACATAAACGCATGTGTGTGTGGGTGTGTGTTTGTGTCTGGTCTGACGTGTCTTTTGCTGAGATTATTACTCTATTCATACCAGATATGCAGTCACTATTATTGATTGTTTAAGTGTATTCGTTATGTCAGGGTTTTTGGATGCATGAATCCTTTAGGACATGATTTTTGCATACTCAGCTATAAAAACAGTTATATATGTGTCTTACCTTCAGAAGTCCAATTCCAATGAATAAGAAGCGGACTTGGTGACGACATATTAAACACCCATGGGAACGTTACGTTGTCCCCAACACATGCTTGTACAACTCTGCCATTTGGGAATAGGGATGACGATTTCCAGTCGAAAACAAAATCTATTTTAGATTTCAAATTAAAATACGATGTTTTACTTGGAATATAAAATTCAAATACAAATACTCCTTTTTTACAAATGGCAGATAGATAGATAGATAGATAGATAGATAGATAGAGAGAGAGAGAGATAGATAGATAGATAGATAGATAGATAGATAGATAGATAGATAGATAGATAGATAGATAGATAGATAAATAAATAGAAGATAGATAGTTTGATATACACAGAGAGAGATACAGATAGATAGATACATAGATTAATAGATATTTAGATTAGTTCATTTTTTTTTTAAAGTAAGAAACATTTTAAGTTCCAACACACATAATGCAATACATACCAATGACATGAAGGGATGCAACTTGTGTGTAGCGCTTTGATTGAACACATATATCTATTTCTATATCAATGTTGTACAACCCCGCGTCTGCCAACGTCACTTTGGGCAACATTAAGCCGGCATTGGGCAGAAATACCAGGTCTCTTTCCGTCAGTCCTTTAATAAACGTATTTTGAGTGTATGTTGCCAAATATAACCTTTTCTGTTCGTCTGCAAAACCAAATACATATTGTTAAATTAAAAGTGTAATATGACGGATTTATGTTGATATAAATTGTTTTTGAAAATATACTCACAAATCTTTCATTATGAAACAAGACAAAAAATAGTCATTTATTTAACAGTATCCTTCAATTTTAAATAGAATGAACATCATAATACAAATCTATTTAAGCTGTAAAAGTTAACACACACACACACACACACACACACACACACACACACACACACACATAAACGCATGTGTGTGTGGGTGTGTGTTTGTGTCTGGTCTGACGTGTCTTTTGCTGAGATTATTACTATATACATACCAGATATGCAGTCACTATTATTGATTGTTTAAGTGTATTCGTTATGTCAGGGTTTTTGGATGCATGAATCCTTTAGGACATGATTTTTGCATACTCAGCTATAAAAACAGTTATATATGTGTCTTACCTTCAGAAGTCCAATTCCAATGAATACGAAGCGGACTTGGTGACGACATATTAAACACCCATGGGAACCTTACGTTGTCCCCAACACATGCTTGTACAACTGTGCCATTTGGGAATAGGGATGACGATTTCCAGTCGAAAACAAAATCTATTTTAGATTTCAAATTAAAATACGATGTTTTACTTGGAATATAAAATTCAAATACAAATATACAATGTGTCAATAGTAATTCATATATTTACTCATACATTCATTTACAAATAATAAACCACACATCAATACGTTTATGAATCAATAAAATACACGTATTTACTCATACATTCATATACATATAATATATCAATCATTGATATGTTTCTACATAATAAATCTCAAATTGATAGATTTATGCATAATACAAGAAACATTCATATATATACATAATACATCACACATTGATACGTTTATTAATAATAAATTACATACTGATACGTTTATGAATAATACACATTGATACGTTTATACATAGTAAATCACTCAATGATAGGTTTATACATAATAAATTATTCAGTGACACGTTTATAAATAATAAATCACATATTCATACTTATATAAATCAATGATTGTGGCGATGATGAGAAGTAATATTACTCAGTAGCATATTGTATGAAAAAAGTTGAGCCAACAACTTAGATATTTTTATATGAAAAGGAAACCAAACCTCAATGAGTATTATATTCCCTATTTGATAATTAATGCATATTTTTTTTATCCGTTTAATCCGTCTCGCGCAATCGGAATATGTTTACGATGTTTTAAAATATTTTCTCTACGTAGAGGAATTGACCTGATATTATTTCCAGAGATTTATTGTCCCGTTTTTACACTTGGGCTATTGATTTGTGATGAAAATTCAATGTTTGATCTTCGTGCAAGAACCATTCAATCTGTTTTTAGCTCAAAGTTTAGCAACATATTTATTTCTTTTGCTGTGGCTGTTTCAGTATTTTTGCATCTATTTTCTTTCTGTTGGTTTAAATCCATTGTTCTCACATACATGGAAATTGCCACTTTTTGTGTCCATTGGTGTATTCTGTTTAAGACAGAACTTGAAATTGACTCGTGAGATTTAATATTTTCGTTAGGGGGTGTGATTTTATGTTTAATCCTAGACCTTGCGATGCATTGAGGGCTCTTGCCATTTTCAACCACTGGCATGTTACTCCTTTTTTACAAATGGCAGATAGATAGATAGATAGATAGATAGATAGATAGATAGATAGATAGATAGTTTGATATACTGAGAGAGAGATACAGATAGATAGATACATAGATTGATAGATATATAGATTAGTTCTTTTTTTTTTTAAAGTAAGAAACATTTTAAGTTCCAACACACGTAATGCAATACATACCAATGACATGAAGGGATGCAACTTGTGTGTAGCGCTTTGATTGAACACATATATCTATTTCTATATCAATGTTGTACAACCCCGCGTCTGCCAACGTCACTTTGGGCAACATTAAGCCGGCATTGGGCAGAAATACCAGGTCTCTTTCCGTCACTACTTTATTGAATGTATTTTGACTGTATGATGCCAAATCTAACCTTTTCTGTTCGTCTGCAAAACCAAATACATATTGTTAAATTAAAAGTGTAATATGACGGATTTATGTTGATATAAAATTGTTTTTGAAAATATACGCACAAATCTTTCATTATGAAACAAGACAAAAATAGTCATTTATTTAACAGTAGCGTTCAATTTTAAATAGAATGAACATCATAATACAAATCTATTTAAGCTGTAAAAGTTAACACATACACACACACACACACACACACACACACACACACACACACACATAAACGCATGTGTGTGTGGGTGTGTGTTTGTGTCTGGTCTGACGTGTCTTTTGCTGAGATTATTACTCTATTCATACCAGATATGCAGTCACTATTATTGATTGTTTAAGTGTATTCGTTATGTCAGGGTTTTTGGATGCATGAATCCTTTAGGACATGATTTTTGCATACTCAGCTATAAAAACAGTTATATATGTGTCTTACCTTCAGAAGTCCAATTCCAATGAATAAGAAGCGGACTTGGTGACGACATATTAAACACCCATGGGAACGTTACGTTGTCCCCAACACATGCTTGTACAACTCTGCCATTTGGGAATAGGGATGACGATTTCCAGTCGAAAACAAAATCTATTTTAGATTTCAAATTAAAATACGATGTTTTACTTGGAATATAAAATTCAAATACAAATACTCCTTTTTTACAAATGGCAGATAGATAGATAGATAGATAGATAGATAGAGAGAGAGAGAGATAGATAGATAGATAGATAGATAGATAGATAGATAGATAGATAGATAGATAGATAGATAGATAAATAAATAGAAGATAGATAGTTTGATATACACAGAGAGAGATACAGATAGATAGATACATAGATTAATAGATATTTAGATTAGTTCATTTTTTTTTTAAAGTAAGAAACATTTTAAGTTCCAACACACATAATGCAATACATACCAATGACATGAAGGGATGCAACTTGTGTGTAGCGCTTTGATTGAACACATATATCTATTTCTATATCAATGTTGTACAACCCCGCGTCTGCCAACGTCACTTTGGGCAACATTAAGCCGGCATTGGGCAGAAATACCAGGTCTCTTTCCGTCAGTCCTTTAATAAACGTATTTTGAGTGTATGTTGCCAAATATAACCTTTTCTGTTCGTCTGCAAAACCAAATACATATTGTTAAATTAAAAGTGTAATATGACGGATTTATGTTGATATAAATTGTTTTTGAAAATATACTCACAAATCTTTCATTATGAAACAAGACAAAAAATAGTCATTTATTTAACAGTATCCTTCAATTTTAAATAGAATGAACATCATAATACAAATCTATTTAAGCTGTAAAAGTTAACACACACACACACACACACACACACACACACACACACACACACATAAACGCATGTGTGTGTGGGTGTGTGTTTGTGTCTGGTCTGACGTGTCTTTTGCTGAGATTATTACTATATACATACCAGATATGCAGTCACTATTATTGATTGTTTAAGTGTATTCGTTATGTCAGGGTTTTTGGATGCATGAATCCTTTAGGACATGATTTTTGCATACTCAGCTATAAAAACAGTTATATATGTGTCTTACCTTCAGAAGTCCAATTCCAATGAATACGAAGCGGACTTGGTGACGACATATTAAACACCCATGGGAACCTTACGTTGTCCCCAACACATGCTTGTACAACTGTGCCATTTGGGAATAGGGATGACGATTTCCAGTCGAAAACAAAATCTATTTTAGATTTCAAATTAAAATACGATGTTTTACTTGGAATATAAAATTCAAATACAAATATACAATGTGTCAATAGTAATTCATATATTTACTCATACATTCATTTACAAATAATAAACCACACATCAATACGTTTATGAATCAATAAAATACACGTATTTACTCATACATTCATATACATATAATATATCAATCATTGATATGTTTCTACATAATAAATCTCAAATTGATAGATTTATGCATAATACAAGAAACATTCATATATATACATAATACATCACACATTGATACGTTTATTAATAATAAATTACATACTGATACGTTTATGAATAATACACATTGATACGTTTATACATAGTAAATCACTCAATGATAGGTTTATACATAATAAATTATTCAGTGACACGTTTATAAATAATAAATCACATATTCATACTTATATAAATCAATGATTGTGGCGATGATGAGAAGTAATATTACTCAGTAGCATATTGTATGAAAAAAGTTGAGCCAACAACTTAGATATTTTTATATGAAAAGGAAACCAAACCTCAATGAGTATTATATTCCCTATTTGATAATTAATGCATATTTTTTTAATCCGTCTCGCGCAATCGGAATATGTTTACGATGTTTTAAAATATTTTCTCTACGTAGAGGAATTGACCTGATATTATTTCCAGAGATTTATTGTCCCGTTTTTACACTTGGGCTATTGATTTGTGATGAAAATTCAATGTTTGATCTTCGTGCAAGAACCATTCAATCTGTTTTTAGCTCAAAGTTTAGCAACATATTTATTTCTTTTGCTGTGGCTGTTTCAGTATTTTTGCATCTATTTTCTTTCTGTTGGTTTAAATCCATTGTTCTCACATACATGGAAATTGCCACTTTTTGTGTCCATTGGTGTATTCTGTTTAAGACAGAACTTGAAATTGACTCGTGAGATTTAATATTTTCGTTAGGGGGTGTGATTTTATGTTTAATCCTAGACCTTGCGATGCATTGAGGGCTCTTGCCATTTTCAACCACTGGCATGTTACTCCTTTTTTACAAATGGCAGATAGATAGATAGATAGATAGATAGATAGATAGATAGATAGATAGATAGTTTGATATACTGAGAGAGAGATACAGATAGATAGATACATAGATTGATAGATATATAGATTAGTTCTTTTTTTTTTTAAAGTAAGAAACATTTTAAGTTCCAACACACGTAATGCAATACATACCAATGACATGAAGGGATGCAACTTGTGTGTAGCGCTTTGATTGAACACATATATCTATTTCTATATCAATGTTGTACAACCCCGCGTCTGCCAACGTCACTTTGGGCAACATTAAGCCGGCATTGGGCAGAAATACCAGGTCTCTTTCCGTCACTACTTTATTGAATGTATTTTGACTGTATGATGCCAAATCTAACCTTTTCTGTTCGTCTGCAAAACCAAATACATATTGTTAAATTAAAAGTGTAATATGACGGATTTATGTTGATATAAAATTGTTTTTGAAAATATACGCACAAATCTTTCATTATGAAACAAGACAAAAATAGTCATTTATTTAACAGTAGCGTTCAATTTTAAATAGAATGAACATCATAATACAAATCTATTTAAGCTGTAAAAGTTAACACATACACACACACACACACACACACACACACACACACACACACACACACACACATAAACGCATGTGTGTGTGGGTGTGTGTTTGTGTCTGGTCTGACGTGTCTTTTGCTGAGATTATTACTCTATTCATACCAGATATGCAGTCACTATTATTGATTGTTTAAGTGTATTCGTTATGTCAGGGTTTTTGGATGCATGAATCCTTTAGGACATGATTTTTGCATACTCAGCTATAAAAACAGTTATATATGTGTCTTACCTTCAGAAGTCCAATTCCAATGAATAAGAAGCGGACTTGGTGACGACATATTAAACACCCATGGGAACGTTACGTTGTCCCCAACACATGCTTGTACAACTCTGCCATTTGGGAATAGGGATGACGATTTCCAGTCGAAAACAAAATCTATTTTAGATTTCAAATTAAAATACGATGTTTTACTTGGAATATAAAATTCAAATACAAATACTCCTTTTTTACAAATGGCAGATAGATAGATAGATAGATAGATAGATAGAGAGAGAGAGAGATAGATAGATAGATAGATAGATAGATAGATAGATAGATAGATAGATAGATAGATAGATAGATAAATAAATAGAAGATAGATAGTTTGATATACACAGAGAGAGATACAGATAGATAGATACATAGATTAATAGATATTTAGATTAGTTCATTTTTTTTTTAAAGTAAGAAACATTTTAAGTTCCAACACACATAATGCAATACATACCAATGACATGAAGGGATGCAACTTGTGTGTAGCGCTTTGATTGAACACATATATCTATTTCTATATCAATGTTGTACAACCCCGCGTCTGCCAACGTCACTTTGGGCAACATTAAGCCGGCATTGGGCAGAAATACCAGGTCTCTTTCCGTCAGTCCTTTAATAAACGTATTTTGAGTGTATGTTGCCAAATATAACCTTTTCTGTTCGTCTGCAAAACCAAATACATATTGTTAAATTAAAAGTGTAATATGACGGATTTATGTTGATATAAATTGTTTTTGAAAATATACTCACAAATCTTTCATTATGAAACAAGACAAAAAATAGTCATTTATTTAACAGTATCCTTCAATTTTAAATAGAATGAACATCATAATACAAATCTATTTAAGCTGTAAAAGTTAACACACACACACACACACACACACACACACACACACACACACACACACACATAAACGCATGTGTGTGTGGGTGTGTGTTTGTGTCTGGTCTGACGTGTCTTTTGCTGAGATTATTACTATATACATACCAGATATGCAGTCACTATTATTGATTGTTTAAGTGTATTCGTTATGTCAGGGTTTTTGGATGCATGAATCCTTTAGGACATGATTTTTGCATACTCAGCTATAAAAACAGTTATATATGTGTCTTACCTTCAGAAGTCCAATTCCAATGAATACGAAGCGGACTTGGTGACGACATATTAAACACCCATGGGAACCTTACGTTGTCCCCAACACATGCTTGTACAACTGTGCCATTTGGGAATAGGGATGACGATTTCCAGTCGAAAACAAAATCTATTTTAGATTTCAAATTAAAATACGATGTTTTACTTGGAATATAAAATTCAAATACAAATATACAATGTGTCAATAGTAATTCATATATTTACTCATACATTCATTTACAAATAATAAACCACACATCAATACGTTTATGAATCAATAAAATACACGTATTTACTCATACATTCATATACATATAATATATCAATCATTGATATGTTTCTACATAATAAATCTCAAATTGATAGATTTATGCATAATACAAGAAACATTCATATATATACATAATACATCACACATTGATACGTTTATTAATAATAAATTACATACTGATACGTTTATGAATAATACACATTGATACGTTTATACATAGTAAATCACTCAATGATAGGTTTATACATAATAAATTATTCAGTGACACGTTTATAAATAATAAATCACATATTCATACTTATATAAATCAATGATTGTGGCGATGATGAGAAGTAATATTACTCAGTAGCATATTGTATGAAAAAAGTTGAGCCAACAACTTAGATATTTTTATATGAAAAGGAAACCAAACCTCAATGAGTATTATATTCCCTATTTGATAATTAATGCATATTTTTTTAATCCGTCTCGCGCAATCGGAATATGTTTACGATGTTTTAAAATATTTTCTCTACGTAGAGGAATTGACCTGATATTATTTCCAGAGATTTATTGTCCCGTTTTTACACTTGGGCTATTGATTTGTGATGAAAATTCAATGTTTGATCTTCGTGCAAGAACCATTCAATCTGTTTTTAGCTCAAAGTTTAGCAACATATTTATTTCTTTTGCTGTGGCTGTTTCAGTATTTTTGCATCTATTTTCTTTCTGTTGGTTTAAATCCATTGTTCTCACATACATGGAAATTGCCACTTTTTGTGTCCATTGGTGTATTCTGTTTAAGACAGAACTTGAAATTGACTCGTGAGATTTAATATTTTCGTTAGGGGGTGTGATTTTATGTTTAATCCTAGACCTTGCGATGCATTGAGGGCTCTTGCCATTTTCAACCACTGGCATGTTACTCCTTTTTTACAAATGGCAGATAGATAGATAGATAGATAGATAGATAGATAGATAGATAGATAGATAGTTTGATATACTGAGAGAGAGATACAGATAGATAGATACATAGATTGATAGATATATAGATTAGTTCTTTTTTTTTTTAAAGTAAGAAACATTTTAAGTTCCAACACACGTAATGCAATACATACCAATGACATGAAGGGATGCAACTTGTGTGTAGCGCTTTGATTGAACACATATATCTATTTCTATATCAATGTTGTACAACCCCGCGTCTGCCAACGTCACTTTGGGCAACATTAAGCCGGCATTGGGCAGAAATACCAGGTCTCTTTCCGTCACTACTTTATTGAATGTATTTTGACTGTATGATGCCAAATCTAACCTTTTCTGTTCGTCTGCAAAACCAAATACATATTGTTAAATTAAAAGTGTAATATGACGGATTTATGTTGATATAAAATTGTTTTTGAAAATATACGCACAAATCTTTCATTATGAAACAAGACAAAAATAGTCATTTATTTAACAGTAGCGTTCAATTTTAAATAGAATGAACATCATAATACAAATCTATTTAAGCTGTAAAAGTTAACACATACACACACACACACACACACACACACACACACACACACACACACATAAACGCATGTGTGTGTGGGTGTGTGTTTGTGTCTGGTCTGACGTGTCTTTTGCTGAGATTATTACTCTATTCATACCAGATATGCAGTCACTATTATTGATTGTTTAAGTGTATTCGTTATGTCAGGGTTTTTGGATGCATGAATCCTTTAGGACATGATTTTTGCATACTCAGCTATAAAAACAGTTATATATGTGTCTTACCTTCAGAAGTCCAATTCCAATGAATAAGAAGCGGACTTGGTGACGACATATTAAACACCCATGGGAACGTTACGTTGTCCCCAACACATGCTTGTACAACTCTGCCATTTGGGAATAGGGATGACGATTTCCAGTCGAAAACAAAATCTATTTTAGATTTCAAATTAAAATACGATGTTTTACTTGGAATATAAAATTCAAATACAAATACTCCTTTTTTACAAATGGCAGATAGATAGATAGATAGATAGATAGATAGATAGATAGATAGATAGATAGAGAGAGAGAGAGAGAGATAGATAGATAGATAGATAGATAGATAGATAGATAGATAGATAGATAGATAGATAAATAAATAGAAGATAGATAGTTTGATATACACAGAGAGAGATACAGATAGATAGATACATAGATTAATAGATATTTAGATTAGTTCATTTTTTTTTTAAAGTAAGAAACATTTTAAGTTCCAACACACATAATGCAATACATACCAATGACATGAAGGGATGCAACTTGTGTGTAGCGCTTTGATTGAACACATATATCTATTTCTATATCAATGTTGTACAACCCCGCGTCTGCCAACGTCACTTTGGGCAACATTAAGCCGGCATTGGGCAGAAATACCAGGTCTCTTTCCGTCAGTCCTTTAATAAACGTATTTTGAGTGTATGTTGCCAAATATAACCTTTTCTGTTCGTCTGCAAAACCAAATACATATTGTTAAATTAAAAGTGTAATATGACGGATTTATGATGATATAAATTGTTTTTGAAAATATACTCACAAATCTTTCATTATGAAACAAGACAAAAAATAGTCATTTATTTAACAGTATCCTTCAATTTTAAATAGAATGAACATCATAATACAAATCTATTTAAGCTGTAAAAGTTAACACACACACACACACACACACACACACACACACACACACACACACACACATAAACGCATGTGTGTGTGGGTGTGTGTTTGTGTCTGGTCTGACGAGTCTTTTGCTGAGATTATTACTATATACATACCAGATATGCAGTCACTATTATTGATTGTTTAAGTGTATTCGTTATGTCAGGGTTTTTGGATGCATGAATCCTTTAGGACATGATTTTTGCATACTCAGCTATAAAAACAGTTATATATGTGTCTTACCTTCAGAAGTCCAATTCCAATGAATACGAAGCGGACTTGGTGACGACATATTAAACACCCATGGGAACCTTACGTTGTCCCCAACACATGCTTGTACAACTGTGCCATTTGGGAATAGGGATGACGATTTCCAGTCGAAAACAAAATCTATTTTAGATTTCAAATTAAAATACGATGTTTTACTTGGAATATAAAATTCAAATACAAATATACAATGTGTCAATAGTAATTCATATATTTACTCATACATTCATTTACAAATAATAAACCACACATCAATACGTTTATGAATCAATAAAATACACGTATTTACTCATACATTCATATACATATAATATATCAATCATTGATATGTTTCTACATAATAAATCTCAAATTGATAGATTTATGCATAATACAAGAAACATTCATATATATACATAATACATCACACATTGATACGTTTATTAATAATAAATTACATACTGATACGTTTATGAATAATACACATTGATACGTTTATACATAGTAAATCACTCAATGATAGGTTTATACATAATAAATTATTCAGTGACACGTTTATAAATAATAAATCACATATTCATACTTATATAAATCAATGATTGTGGCGATGATGAGAAGTAATATTACTCAGTAGCATATTGTATGAAAAAAGTTGAGCCAACAACTTAGATATTTTTATATGAAAAGGAAACCAAACCTCAATGAGTATTATATTCCCTATTTGATAATTAATGCATATTTTTTTAATCCGTCTCGACCAATCGGAATATGTTTACGATGTTTTAAAATATTTTCTCTACGTAGAGGAATTGACCTGATATTATTTCCAGAGATTTATTGTCCCGTTTTTACACTTGGGCTATTGATTTGTGATGAAAATTCAATGTTTGATCTTCGTGCAAGAACCATTCAATCTGTTTTTAGCTCAAAGTTTAGCAACATATTTATTTCTTTTGCTGTCGCTGCTTCAGTATTTTTGCATCTATTTTCTTTCTGTTGGTTTAAATCCATTGTTCTCACATACATGAAAATTGCCACTTTTTGTGTCCATTGGTGTATTCTGTTTAAGACAGAACTTGAAATTGACTCGTGAGATTTAATATTTTCGTTAGGGGGTGTGATTTTATGTTTAATCCTAGACCTTGCGATGCATTGAGGGCTCTTGCCATTTTCAACCACTGGCATGTTACTCCTTTTTTACAAATGGCAGATAGATAGATAGATAGATAGATAGATAGATAGATAGATAGATAGATAGATAGATAGATAGATAGATAGATAGATAGAAGATAGATAGTTTGATATACTGAGAGAGAGATACAGATAGATAGATACATAGATTGATAGATATATAGATTAGTTCTTTTTTTTTTAAAGTAAGAAACATTTTAAGTTCCAACACACGTAATGCAATACATACCAATGACATGAAGGGATGCAACTTGTGTGTAGCGCTTTGATTGAACACATATATCTATTTCTATATCAATGTTGTACAACCCCGCGTCTGCCAACGTCACTTTGGGCAACATTAAGCCGGCATTGGGCAGAAATACCAGGTCTCTTTCCGTCACTACTTTATTGAATGTATTTTGACTGTATGATGCCAAATCTAACCTTTTCTGTTCGTCTGCAAAACCAAATACATATTGTTAAATTAAAAGTGTAATATGACGGATTTATGTTGATATAAAATTGTTTTTGAAAATATACTCACAAATCTTTCATTATGAAACAAGACAAAAATAGTCATTTATTTAACAGTAGCGTTCAATTTTAAATAGAATGAACATCATAATACAAATCTATTTAAGCTGTAAAAGTTAACACACACACACACACACACACACACACACACACACACACACACACACACACACACACACACATAAACGCATGTGTGTGTGAGTGTGTGTTTGTGTCCTGTCTGACGTGTCTTTTGCTGAGATTATTACTATATACATACCAGATATGCAGTCACTATTATTGATTGTTTAAGTGTATTCGTTATGTCAGGGTTTTTGGATGCATGAATCCTTTAGGACATGATTTTTGCATACTCAGCTATAAAAACAGTTATATATGTGTCTTACCTTCAGAAGTCCAATTCCAATGAATAAGAAGCGGACTTGGTGACGACATATTAAACACCCATGGGAACGTTACGTTGTCCCCAACACATGCTTGTACAACTGTGCCATTTGGGAATAGGGATGACGATTTCCAGTCGAAAACAAAATCTATTTTAGATTTCAAATTAAAATACGATGTTTTACTTGGGATATAAAATTCAAATACAAATATACAATGTGTCAATAGTAATTCATATATTTACTCATACATTCAATTACAAATAATAAACCACACATCAATACGTTTATGAATCAATAAAATACACGTATTTACTCATACATTCATATACATATAATATATCAATCATTGATATGTTTCTACATAATAAATCTCAAATTGATAGATTTATGCATAATACAAGAAACATTCATACATATACATAATACATCACACATTGATACGTTTATGAATAATACACATTGATACGTTTATACATAGTAAATCACTCAATGATAATTTTATATATAATAAATTATTCAGTGACACGTTTATAAATAATAAATCACATATTCATACTTATATAAATCAATGATTGTGGCGATGATAAGAAGTAATATTACTCAGTAGCATATTGTATGAAAAAAGTTGAGCCAACAACTTAGATATTTTTATATGAAAAGGAAACCAAACCTCAATGAGTATTATATTCCCTATTTGATAATTAATGCATATTTTTTTTATCCGTTTAATCCGTCTCGACCAATCGGAATATGTTTACGATGTTTTAAAATATTTTCTCTACGTAGAGGAATTGACCTGATATTATTTCCAGAGATTTATTGTCCCGTTTTTACACTTGGGCTATTGATTTGTGATGAAAATTCAATGTTTTATCTTCGTGCAAGAACCATTCAATCTGTTTTTAGCTCAAAGATTAGCAACATATTTTTTTCTTCTACTGTGGCTGCTTCAGTATTTTTGCATCTATTTTCTTTCTGTTGGTTTAAATCCATTGTTCTCACATACATGAAAATTGCCACTTTTTGTGTCCATTGGTGTATTCTGTTTAAGCCAGAACTTGAAATTGACTCATGTGAGATTTAATATTTTCGTTAGGGGGTGTGATTTTATGTTTAATCCTAGACCTTGCGATGCATTGAGGGCTCTTGCCATTTTCTACCACTGGCACGTTACTCCTTTTTTACAAATGGCAGATAGATAGATAGATACATAGATAGATAGATAGATAGATAGATAGATAGATAGATAGATAGATAGATAGATAGATAGATAGATAGATAGAATGATAGATAGATAGATAGATAGATAGATAGATAGATAGATAGATAGATAGATAGATAGATAGATAGATAGATAGATAGATAGATAGATAGATAGATAGATAGATAGATAGATAGATAGATAGATAGATAGATAGATAGATAGAAGATAGATAGTTTGATATACTCAGAGAGAGATACAGATAGATATATAGATTAGTTCTTTTTTTTTAAAGTAAGAAACATTTTAAGTTCCAACACACGTATTGCAATACATACCAATGACATGAAGGGATGCAACTTGTGTGTAGCGCTTTGATTGAACACATATATCTATTTCTATATCAATGTTGTACAACCCCGCGTCTGCCAACGTCACTTTGGGCAACATTAAACCGGCATTGGGCAGAAATACCAGGTCTCTTTCCGTCACTACTTTATTGAATGTATTTTGACTGTATGATGCCAAATCTAACCTTTTCTGTTCGTCTGCAAAACCAAATACATATTGTTAAATTAAAAGTGTAATATGACGGATTTATGTTGATATAAAATTGTTTTTGAAAATATACTCACAAATCTTTCATTATGAAACAAGACAAAAATAGTCATTTATTTAACAGTAGCCTTCAATTTTAAATAGAATGAACATCATAATACTAATCTATTTAAGCTGTAAAAGTTAACACACACACACACACACACACATAAACGCATGTGTGTGTGGGTGGGTGTTTGTGTCTGGTCTGACGTGTTTTTTGCTGAGATTATTACTATATACCTACCAGATATGCAGTCACTATTATTGATTGTTTAAGTGTATTCGTTATGTCAGTGTTTTTGGATGCATGAATCCTTTAGGACATGATTTTTGCATACTCAGCTATAAAAACAGTTATATATGTGTCTTACCTTCAGAAGTCCAATTCCAATGAATAAGAAGCGGACTTGGTGACGACATATTAAACACCCATGGGAACGTTACGTTGTCCCCAACACATGCTTGTACAACTGTGCCATTTGGGAATAGGGATGACGATTTCCAGTCGAAAACAAAATCTATTTTAGATTTCAAATTAAAATACGATGTTTTACTTGGAATATAAAATTCAAATACAAATATACAATGTGTCAATAGTAATTCATATATTTACTCATACATTCAATTACAAATAATAAACCACACACCAATACGTTTATGAATCAATAAAATACACGTATTTACTCATACATTTATATTCATATAATATTTCAATCATTGATATGTTTCTATATAATAAATCTCAAATTGATATATTTATACTTAATACAAGAAACATTCATATATATACATAATACATCACATATTGATACGTTTATAAATAGTAAATTATATACTGATACGTTTTTGAATAATAAATCACACATTGATACGTTTATACTTAGAAATCACTCAGTGATAGGTTTATATATAATAAATTATTCAGTGACACGTTTATAAATAATAAATCACACATTCATACTTTTATAAATCAATGTTTGTGGCGATGATGAGAAATAATATTACTCAGTAGCATGTTGTTTGAAAGAAGGTAAGCCAACAACTTAGATTACACTATGTAACACAATTTTTGTTCCTGGATTCTAAGTGTTATATTTCAATTGCCTGTGTCTAAAGTACGTGAAAAATGACTTCATTAAGCACAAACTTTGCTTACACGACAACAGCACGAAGAAAACTCGGTTTTTTGTTAAAATAGAACGATTTTGTTTTCATTTTCGTCACTATGATCAGGTAAAAACAAAAATTGCACAAGGAAGAGACAAACACAGTCGGAAACCACTCAACAAGGTTCAGAAATGTGTAGATTTTCTAGATTTACGATTGTACTGTGAATCACTCTCTCGAAGTAGCCCCCAAATGTAGTCCCCCATCATGTTTTCGTTATACTGTCCTTGGTAACGACGTTCAAAGTTCAATATATCTTGACGAAAGCGCTCGCCTTGCTCCTCCGAGTAAGCGCCCGTGTTCTCCTTAAATTTGTCGAGATGCAAATCAAGGATATGGACTTTCAGAGACATTCTGCATCCCATTGTGGCATAATTCTTTATGAGAGTCTGCACCAACTCCACATAGTTTTCAGCTTTGTGATTACCCAGGAAGCCATGAACAACTGTAACGAAACTGCTCCAAGCCGCTCTCTCCGTCCTGTTCAACAGCTTGGCGAAATCCTCACATTCTATGATCTTCTTGATATGTGGTCCGACGAATATACCAGCACTGACCTTAGCCTCGGACAGCTTTGGAAAAAGATCTTGGAGGTACTGAAATGCTGCTGAATCCTTGTCAAGAGCAGTGACAAATTGCTTAATGAGGCCTAACTTGATGTGCAGCAGTGGCATAAGCACTTTATGAGGTTCTATCAGCGGCGCCCACTTCACATTGCTCTTCCCGACAGAAAACTCGGTCCGTTGTGACCAGTCCTTTGTGCGATAATGCGCCTTAGTGTCACGGCTGTCCCAGAGACAGAGGAAACAAGGAAATTTCGTGAAACCTCCTTGAAGACC
>CM054179.1:140441250-140658750 GCA_028829895.1 Sinotaia quadrata
TTCTCTTTGTATATTGGGAAATAAATAGTAGTAATTACAAACTACTTCCGTTTAATATAATCATGGAACAAACGCTATGTATTCCATTTTATTTATCTCTAACTTCATTTTTCTTATATTCAAGTCTCAGTTTACAGTTTCCTGTAACAGTATTTATTAGCCCTATACATGCATACTGCATAATAAATACAACATATCAATTTATTAAAGCCTCACATTAAACAATGTCAAATAATTAACATAAAACATACATGCACCATAAAACAACGTTTGTAGTAATAATTTTCTACTCACATAATACATTGAACGTAAAATGTAAGAATAACATATCAATAAGAAATTGGACAAAATATTCTTTTCTCATTCAGTCAGTTAACTTTAACGGCTTCTTTCATGATCAGACTTGACGACACCACGTTAAAAAGTGATTAGAAAATAAATTGTTTTAATCAGGTAAGCATTGATCTCACCACATTGGCTGGTTAATTTCTTGTGAATCTTAACTGATTGGATAATAACATTTATTTATCAACCTAAAACTGGTTTTGATTACATCGGCATGCTTTAGTATATTCTTAACCCGAGCTGTTTACTTTCAAATCTGACACAAAAATGTATCAGCACGAAGCAATGCCCAAGGTCGTTTCAGTTTGACATTTACAAATTTATGTATAAATATTAAGTTTAGAAATAGGGATAGGAACATTTACATCGCAACAGAAGCATTATTTCTACGTTCACTAATTTGAATATGCTGTACATTATACTGGTTAATTTTGATTGTGCTATATTTCTTATACTACATTCATCTGGCTAATGAGTATAATTGCAGGATTTGTAAGTTGAGAATGTGTTTAAGAGATAATGCAGTTTAGAGATGAAATATGGCTCAAAACTTAGTGTTGACCTTCAATTGATTTTTGCCGAAAAAAAGGTTGCCATTTTTTAATATTTTTGGTGTTTTGTAATCTTGTATCTAATTCATACTGCAATGACTACTGTCACAACTGATCATGGTGTGTATATCAGCATTGTCATCAAACATATCAATAAACACGTTGCTTTAAGTTGATTCCTATGAATTCCGTTCAAGAGCCAATACAATGGAAAGTGAAGTTTGAGTTTGATCTCGATAATTCATGATGATTATTTAGATAATTCCTCAAGGTGAACTTGTGTAGCGCACATCAAGATTCTGGAACACTCCTCGTGACGGGTTTTGATAACGCATATGAAACTATTGACATATCTCCATAGTG
Organism: Sinotaia quadrata; assembly: GCA_028829895.1. Taxonomy (NCBI): domain Eukaryota; kingdom Metazoa; phylum Mollusca; class Gastropoda; order Architaenioglossa; family Viviparidae; genus Sinotaia; species Sinotaia quadrata. The sequence continues at coordinate 140,442,510 of CM054179.1, forward strand.
TGCTTTGTGGGTGAACTAAATGAGCTTTGATAACGCATATGAAATAATGGACAAATCTCCACAGTGTGCTTTGTGGGTGAAGTAAGTGTTTTGGAACAATTGATTAATGTGCATAGAAGGGGTACATAGACAGTCATCTAAAGAGAAGAAAATGATTTGTTGCAAACTTCATGATTGTGAAAGGTTATGTTCATTGTCTATACTTATCTCTCTAAAACCCCACTATCTTATCTAACGAATCCATCTGTATAAGCATGATTATATTATTATATTAATTCGACTGCTGGTATTATGCAAGGATATCCTAAATAAGTGTCAAACGTGTAATCGGACATTATTACGAAATTGTTGTATATTTCATTATATATATTTGATTGCTGATTTAATAAAATTATTTTTAAATATATTAACCTCCTTCATTTATATTAACACTTATGTTGAATTAAATCAGCATGGATGACGGTTTATTAAATTAAATAAAAGACGGATTTATTACTCCTTTAGCAAGACGTTTACACCTGCAGAAAAATTATGCGACAGTAAAACATCTACCTTATTATTTTGTAAAGAGTAGAGTTTTAGGACAACCTTATAATCCGTCAAATGAGATAATTATTATTATCTAAAATTTAAGATTTGTGATTACCTGCTATTAGTTATGTGTTATTAATGAATAAATAATAACAATAACAAGCCAAATGTGCCCATGATGTCAGGGTTAATAACTGAAGAAAAAATGTTGTGTAAAATTCACAGAAAATTGGAAAATTTCCACTTGTTAGAAAATTATTAAATTTAAAATTTTAATAGCAATAGACGGGTTGTGTGACATTAGGATAATTACATTTTCGACGTTACTGAATTTTTTTCCCTTTCTGTAATAATATTACTAGAACGGGAATATGATATCACACTATTTGTAGCATTATTCAAATATGGGAATGTGTTGCCACAAGTGATAAATAATTATCTATTAAGTAGAATATGTATATTGTACAGACGGATTTACCTCCTTCATAATGATTTACTATGCTATTCAGTCTGATCATGCTAGACATAGGTAACATAAAATAATTTAAAATATTATAGGTAATAAAACATGGAGGTTCTGTACAGCACAAAATGCTTGAATATTATACATTTACAGTAATAATAAAAATTCCTTTCCTCTCTAGGACACATAATATTAATATTTACTCTCAGTGACCATGTTCATGGATATTTAATGTATACAGTCATCAATTTCAATGACATTTACTCTCCCCCCCTGTTTAATTTCAATGACATATATTCTGCAGGACCAATTTCAAATATATTTACTCACTATGACCAATTTTACGGACATTTACTCTATATCAGAGTCTCATAATTGTTGTTATTCCCGATGAGTAGTAGTAGTAGTAGTAGTAGTAGACGACTTAGTAATAGTAGTAGTCGCAGTAGTACAAGTAGTATTCAAGCTTTTCACGACATCTGTTAACTGTCGATAAGAAACACGTTTTCGGAAACTTTACCAGATTCTAGGAGATCAAAATTTTACGGAATATGTTGGCACTTTCGAGGAGCTCTGTTTTGCGCACTGAGGCAATTCTTTGGTTTCCAGATAGTTTATTCAGATAGACTTCCCAGCTCTCATTTTATGTTCCACAAGTTTCCTATCACGATATGTATGGTTTCTTTATTTACATTCCATAGTCTGTGGACATGTACTCTCAGATCTTCCTATTTTTATGTGGCTATCACTTGGAACAATGACATCAATGACTGTTGATTTCTGATGGGAATACAATGTTTGGTCTTCGTGCAAGAATCACTCAATCTGTTCTTATCTCGAAGTTCCACAATATATTTATTCACCTTCTGTGGCTGCTTCTGCTTGGTGCAGCTATGTTCTTTCTGTTGGTTTAAATCCATTGTTCTCACATACACAAATTTTATCACTTGTTGTGTGTTTTTTTTGTGGTGTATTCTGTTCCAGCCAGAACTAGAAATTGACTCATGTGAGATTTAATATTTTCGTTAGTGGGTGTGATTTTATGTTTAATCCTAGACCTTGCGAAGCATTGAGCGTTCTAGCCTTTTTCAACCACTGGCATTTTACCCGTTTTTTTTACAAATGTCATCATAGAGGTATAGACAGACAGATAGATACATACATACATTAATTGATATATATATATATATATATATATATATATATATATATATATATATATATATATATATATATATATATATACAGATAGATAGATAGATAGATAGATAGATAGATAGATAGATAGATAGATAGATAGATAGATAGATAGATAGACAGATAGATAGATAGATATATTTCTTAAGTAAGAAACATTTTAAGTTCCAACACACGTAATGCATTACATACCAGAGACACGAAGGAATGCAACTTGTGTGTAGTTCTTTGATTGCAAACATCCATCTACTGATATATCAATGTTGTACAATCCCGCATCTGACAACGTCACTTTGGGTAACATTATGCCGGCATTGGGCAGAAATTCCAGGTCTCTTTCCGGCACTACGTTATTGAAAGTATTTTGGATATATGATGCCAAAACTAACTTTTCCCTTTCCTCTGCAAAACCAAACACATATTGTTAAATTAAAAGTGCAATATGACAGATTTACTTTATGTTGATTTAAAATTTTGAGAATATACTCACAATTCTTTCATTATAAAAAACGAGACAAACGTAGCCTATTATTTAACATTAGCCATCAATTTTAAATAGAATGAACATTATACTAGGAATCTATTTAAGCTGTGAAAGTTATTTTATTAATGCTTTCTATATTTTTACAACTTATATATATATATGTGTGTGTGTGTGTGTGTGTGTGTGTGTGTGTGTGTGTGTGTGTGTGTGTGTGTGTGTGTGTGTGTGTGTGTGTGTGTGTGTGTGTGTGTGTGTGTGAATGTGTGTATGCATGGGCGTGAGTGTGACGCGGATAAATCAACTCTTCTTTATGTATTCCATTCTAAGACGCCATCGCCATACTAGTCAATGGTTATGATTATTATTGTTAATTAATCACCAATAACTAATGACAAGTGATTTGAATCTTACATTATGTTATTAATCATTCTCCAGATGACAGCACTCGTCTCTCTCACTTTGATAGCGGTCGCTAAAAAATTCTCTCTCTCCCTCTCTCTCTCTCTCTCTCTCTCTCTCTCTCTCTCTCTCTCTCTGTCTGTCTGTGTGTCTATCTATCTATCTATCTATCTATATATCTCTCTACCTATCTATACATCTTTATGTCTGTCTGTCTGATGTGTTTATATCTATCCATCTATCCTTTAGTCTGACAATCGTTGGGGCATCAGTGATGACTTGACAACCAGTTTCCTCCATCCATTCTTTTCTCTTCTAGTTGATATTTGCCCCAGTGGATTAATGTGTTGATTTTTGAGTTATCAGTTTGTGAGACTGCTGAGTGTATTGTACTAAGGAGACTGACTGTTACTGGGTGATAGTCTACTCCTAGTAGTGCATGATCTTTTGTGGTATGTGCTGTTTCCCCATATAATTTCTGTTGCTATGTCATTTGTTTACCAATCTATTTCTTGTTCTATGTCGTCTATTTACCATTCTAACTTTGTACTATGCCGTCTATTTACCCGTCTATTTCGTGTACTATGTCGTCTGTTTGCCAGACTATTTCTTATGCTATGTCGTTTGATTCCTTTTCTTTTTTTTATTGTGCTATGTCGGTTGCAACTTAACTGTATAGGTGATTTTTCACACTTCGTTGTTAAATGTGTGTGTGTGTGTGTGTGTGTGTGTGTGTGTGTGTGTGTGTGTGTGTGTGTGTGTATGTATGTGGGTGTATGTGTGTGTGTGTTTGCTATTCATTTATTATATAATTATATTTATTTCGTCAAGTACTATTTACCCATTTAGTTTGTGTGTAACACGCGTAGAGGTCTCTGAGCATTAAAATCTCTACAGATGAATTGTTGGGTCGATACAAACTTACATAGAGACTTTGTGTTCTTTGTTTGTTTTGGGGAGAATTACGGAATAGAAGACATCTTAAATAGTACCAGAATAATGGCATGGTGATCGGCGAGTAAATATTTTAGATCTCATGGAGATATATGTATCGCAAGTCTTCAAGTCATTACATGTGGTATGTCACCATCTGTCAATGAATGACGTCACTATAGAGATAAAGAATAATGATTAATGTCTTGGAAACAAATGAAAATTCACATTGAATGACTTTACTATACAGATAGTGTTTGGTGATTAATGTCTTGGAAACATATCAAGCTTCACAATGAATGACATCACTATACAGATAGAGATTTGTGTCTTATGTTTTGGGAATTGTTCAAACTTGACAATAATGACTTGAACATTTAAACACCTATTAGTGATTAATGTCTTGGAAACATATCAAATATCACAATGAATGACATCACCTTAAGATAATGTTTGGTGATTAATGTTTTGAAATCATACTATATCTCACAATGAAAAACATCATTATAAGATGCGATTTGATGATTAATGTCTTTCGGAATCTTATCAAGTTTCACAATGAATGACTTCACCATTTATGTACTGATTGCTGATTAAGGATTTGGAAATATATCAATGTTCTTAATGACTAAAAAAAATGACTGTCCCCTTCTAGAGAGACGAATTAATCCTGGCTCGGAAAACGTATGTAAATCCAAGTTTATGTAACATGTGTCAAACTATCTAGTGACTGTAGCCTATCAAGGTAGTTATCCCATAGCGAATTGAAAAGTTCATATTCTAGTTTTTTTATTAATATGAATTCAGATAGAAAATTACACGTAGTCAGCTTTCCTAAATTAGCTGCAATTATTATAAATAAATTATACCTTTATAAAAAAAATACTCAGCTATAAATAAATTATATATCTGGATTACCTTCAGACTTCCAAAACCAATGAATAATAAGCGGATTTCGTGACGTCATATTAAACACCCATGAGAACGTTACGTTGTCCCCAACACAGGCTTGTATAATTGTGCCATTTGGGAATAGGGATGACGATTTCCAGTCGAACATAAAATCTATTTTAGATTAAAATTAAAATACGATGTTTTACTTGGAATATAAAATTCAAATACAAATATACAATAGCCAGTAACAATACATTTATTTACTCATACATTCATTTACAAATAATAAACCACATATCCATTCGTTTATGAATCAATGAAGTACACGCATTTACTTATACATTCATTTACATACATCACACATTGATGTGTTTGTACATAATAAATCACACATTGATAGGTTTATACATAATAAAAGACACATTCATGTGTCTATACATAATACATCACACATTCATACGTTTACATAATAAATTACACATTTATACGTTTATAAATAAATAATGATACATTTATTAAAAATAAATGACACATTTTAAAGTTTATAAATAATAAATGAATAATTGATACATACATTTATATATACATATTAAATCACTCAGTGATAGGTTTATAAATAATATATCACATACATTTATACATCAATGTTTGTGGCGATGATGAGAAGTAATATTACTCAGTAGCATGTTGCATGAAAGAATGTGAGCAAACAACTTAGATTATTGATAAGAAATGGAAGCAAAATATCTCTGACTATTATATTCCCCCCTTTTTTTAAAATAATTAATGCATATTTATTTATACGTTTAATCCTTCTCGCCCGAATCTGAATATATTTCCGATGTTAAAATATTTTCTTTCTACAGAGGAATTGACCTGATATTATTTCACGAGAGTTTTTGTCCCATTTTTACACTTGTTTGCTGCTTTATTTAGATATTTACTAGTTGGAATCGTTCTTTGGTGTAGTATTGACTATAACTGTGAACTACTGACTGCTGTGTGTATATAAGGAAGAGTATTGTAGTAACTATGAAATTCTAACTTCTGTTTTTATATAGGGAAAGGTATTGTAGTAACTGTGAATTACTAATTTCAGTTTGTATATTGGAAAATGTACTGTAGTAACTGTGAACTACTAACTTCAGTTTTTATATTGGGAAATGTATTGTAGTAACTATGAACTACTACCTTCAGTTTTATATTGGGAAATGTATTGTAGTAACTGTGAACTACTACCTTCAGTTTTATATTGGGAAATGTATTGTAGTAACTGTGAACTACTACCTTCAGTTTTATATTGGGAAATGTATTGTAGTAACTGTGAACTACTACTTTCAGTTTTATATTGGGAAACGTATTGTAATAACTACGAACTGCTTCAGTTTAATATAATCAGGAAACAAATTCTAAGTATTATATTTTATTTATCTCTAACTCCATTTTTCTTATATTCAAGTCTCACCGTACAGTTTCCTGTAAAAGTATTTATTAGCCCGATACATGCATAGAGCATAATAAATAAAACATATCAATTTTTATGAACTGTTTAATTTACAAGTGATAAATAAATATCTAATAAAGTAGAATATGAATAAGGACAAGACGGATTTACCTCAATTATAATGATTTACTAAGATGTTAAATCTGACAATCGTAGACATAGGTAACAAAATAATTTAAAATATTATAGGTAAATAAAACGTGGAGGTTCTGTACAGCACAACAAGCTTAAATATTATACATTTACAGTAATATTAATACTTCCTTTACCATCTAGGACACATTATACTAATATTACTCTCGGTGACCACATTCATGGATATTTATTGTATACAGTGATCAATTTCTATAGAGCCAATTTCAAAACGTTTACTCTACCTGACCAATTTCAATGTCATTTACTATCTATCTGTGGCTCATATTTGTTGTTATTCCAGATTAGTAGTAGTAGTAGTAGTAGTAGTAATAGTAGTGGAAGTAGTAGTAGTAGTAGTAGTAGTAGTAGTAGTAGTAGTAGTAAAAGTAGTAGTAGTAGGAGGAGGAGGAGGAGGAGTAGAAGTAGTATTCAAGCTTTTCACGACATCTGTTAACTGTCGAGAAGAAACAAGGTCTCGGAATCTTAACTAGATTTCATGAGATCCAAGATTTTACGGAATACGTTGGCACTTTCGAGGAGCGCACTGAGGTAAATCTTTGGTTTCCAGGTAGTTTATTCAGAGACTTCCCAGCTCTCATGTTATGTTCCACAAAGTTCTTATCACTATATCCATGGTTTCTTTATTTACATTCCACAGTCTCTGGACATGTACTCTGAGATCTTGCTATTTTAACTTGGAACAGAGACATCAATGACTGTTGATTTCTGATGGAAATACAATGTTTGGTCTTCGTGCAAGAATAATTCAATAAGTTCTTATCTCGAAGTTCCGCGATATATTTATTTCTCCATCCATGGCTGCATCTGATTGGTGCATATATGCTCTTTCTGTTGGTTTAAGTAAATTGTTCTCACATACATGAATTTTACCACTTCTTGGTGTCCTTTGGTGTATTCTGTTCCAGCCAGAACTGAAAATTGACTCATGTGAGATTTAATGTTTTCGATAGTGGGTGTGATTTTATATTTAATCCTAGACCTTGCGAAGCAATTAGCCTTTATCAATCTCTGGCATGTTTACCGTTTTTACAAATGTCATCATAGATAGATAGAAAGACAAACAGATAGATAGATAGATAGATAGATAGATAGATAGATAGATAGATAGATAGATAGATAGATAGATAGATAGATAGATAGGTAGATAGATAGATAGATAGATAGATAGATAGATAGATAGATAGATAGATAGATAGATAGATAGATAGATAGATAGATAGATAGATAGATAGATAGATAGATAGATAGATAGATAGATTACTTCAATATTTTTTAAGTAACAAACATTTTAAGTTCCAACACACGTAATGCATTACATACCAGAGACACGAAGGAATGCAGCTTGTGTGTAGCGCTTTGATTGCAAACATCCACCTATTTCTATATCAATGTTGTACAACCCCGCGTCTGCCAACGTCACTTTGGGCAACATTAAGCCGGCATTCGGCAGAAATTCCAGGTCTCTTTCCGTCACTGTTTTATTGAAAGTATTTTGACTGTATGATGCCAAATCTAACCTTTTCTTTTCGTCTGCAAAACCAAATACATATTGTTAATTTAAAAGTGCAATACGTATGATTTATGTTGATTAAAATTTATTTTTGGGAATATACTCACAATTTTTGATTATAAAAAATGAGACAAAAGTAGCCAATTATTTAACATTAGCCAACAATTTTAAATAGAATGAACATCATAATAGCAATCTATTTGCAACGTCATTGATATTTGTGATATGAATTGCGGTGGATTGCATGATATTGGCCCAGATATGATTAGCAGAAAAATAGATATCCTTATATGATATGTTGGACACATTCAGTTCATTTTCGTGACTTATACACTAACCTTAAGGAAGTCAATATTGCAAGGCAACGAAACAATGGCAATGTGCTTGTTGCTATTAAGGGAACACTTCCCACATCGATTTGCTTTTGGGGCTATAGTGGGGATGGAATTGGAGGATGGGAAATTTGCAGGGGATGGGAATGTGTGTGTATGTCTGTGTTGTGTGTGTTTGCGTGTGTGACTGTTACGCGTATAAGTCGACTCTTTTTTATTTATTCCTAAATTTATTCCATTCTGTGACGCCATCGCCCTACTAGTTAATGGTTATGCTTATTATTGTTAATTAATCACCCATAATTACAAGTGATTTGAATCTTACATTATGTTATTAATCATTCTCCAGAAGACAGCACTCGTCTCTCTCACTTAGGAAATCGGCAGCTGTAAAGGTTTTCTCTCTTCAATCTATCTATCTATCTATCTATCTATCTATCTATCTATCTATCTATCTATCTATCTATCTATCTATCTATCTCTCTCTCTCTCTCTCTCTCTCTCTCTCTCTCTCTCTCTCTCTCTCTATATATATATATATATATATATATGTGTGTGTGTGTGTGTGTGTGTGTGTGTGTATCTTTTCTATCCATCTATCCCTTAGTATGTCGATCGTTGGGGTACCACTGATGACCTAAACACATGTTTCCTCCATTCCATTCCGTTCTTTCCTAATCTCACTCTATTGCTCAGCTTCATTCTTGTCCACTCTGAGATGTAATCATCTCATCTTTTTCTGTCTTCCCCTCCTCCACCCTCCTTGCACAGTACCTCGCATGATTGTCTTGGCAAACCCTGTTGATCGTGTGAAATGCACATACCATTTCATTTTTCTTATCTTCACAATGGTCAATAGGTCTTCATAGGTTCCAGTGGCTTGCCTAATTCTGTTTCCCATTTCCTCATTCGTAATATTATCTCTATACTAAATGCCAAGAAATGTTCTCTCTTCCACAACATCTGTGGAGTTTTAGGTTAAAAAAAAATAGAATGCTTTTTCAACAATGAAATTTCTAGTTAATCCCAAATAGATAAATTTGATATGAACAGGTGCGATTTCATTATTCATAAAATCTGCTATTCCAGTTGGGACCGTGTTCAGTAGCATCAGCAATTTCTTGCATGACATAAAACCGAGTTTTTACTGTATTCATTAATAATTAAATTTCAGCATAATCAGTGGTCAAGGTCGGGTCACTTTGACATTTCTTATTTTATATATCAATTAAGTTTAGTCTCAGGAATAGGCAAATTTACTATGCTACATATCCCACTCCACTTTAGATTTTAATCATCGTGTTAACACCTGCTAAATTATGAGTACATTTAAATATTTCTTACGGTGAACCTTTCACTATGATGCGGAATTAATACCTATTCACAAAAAATTCTTCTATATATGGTCTAAGACATCTGCATTCATAAGACAAACATTTATGTTTCGCTTTAAAGAATGTTTTAGAAACAAAGATAATATAATTTCAAAGATGATATACTTATTGAGCATTAAAACATCGAATATCATATCACTTTCTCTCATTTTATGTTGGAACATGACCAGATATGTCTCCAGATTTAAAGAGATATAAGCACAATTTGTCTTGATCAAGTGTTGTAGTTTTAGATTAGCTTCCTTCATCAAGTGTTTTAGATTTAGATTAGCTTTCCTGATCATGTCTTATAGATGTAAATTAGCTTCTTCGTACAGCTCTTTGGAGTTCGAGTAGGTTGAAATTATCATCTAGTGTTTGTCATTCGATTTGGATGGGTCTTCATACAATTTTTGGCCTTAATTAGTGAAGCTAGAATCTAAATTTGTATTTGAACTAGTTGGGTGTTGGATTAACAGATGGCGTTGGTCCCAGTGGGTTATGTATTGTAGTTGATGGGCTAGCAGTTGATATTTGCCCCAGTAGGTTAATGTGTTGATTTGTTAGTTATCAGTTTGTGAGACTGCTGAGTGTATTGTACTAAGGAGGCTGTCTGTTACTGGGTGATAGTCTACTCCTAGTAGTGCATGATCGTTTGTGGTATGTGTGCTATTTTCCCAGTTCATTTATTGTGGTATGTGTGCTGTTTTCCCAGTTCATTTCTTGTGGTATGTGTGCTGTTTTCCCAGTTCATTTCTTGTGGTATGTGTGCTGTTTTCCCAGTTTATTTCTTGTGGTATGTGTGCTATTTTCCCAGTTCATTTCTTGTGGTATGTGTGCTGTTTTCCCAGTTTATTTATGTTTCTATGTCGTATGTTTATCAGTGTGCTGTTTCCCCAGTTTATTTATGTTTCTATGTCGTATGTTTACCAGTGTGCTGTTTCCCATGTTTATTTCTGTTTCTATTTCTTTTTCTATGTCGTCTATTTAACATTCTATTTTTGTACTATGTCGTCTATTTACCAATCTATTTCATTTACTATGTCGTCTGTTTACCAGCCTATTTCTTATGCTATGTCGCGTGTTTCCTTTTCTTTTTTTTATTGTGCTAAAGATAAAGAATAATATTAATGTCTTGGAAACAAATGAAACTTCACAATGAATTACCTCACTATACAGATACAGATTTGTGTCCTATGTTTTGGGAAACTTGACAATAATGATTAGAACATTGATTAGTGATTAATGTCTTGGAAAAAGATCAAATCGCACAATGAATTACGTCACTATACTTATAGTGAATGATGATGAATGTATTATAAATTAATGAAACTTCACAATGAATGACATAATTATACAGATACAGATTTGTGTTTAATATTTTGGGAACTGTTCAATTTGACAATAATGACTTGAGCGTTCAGGCACGTATTAGTGATTAATGTCTTGGAAACATCAAATATCACAGTGAAGGACATCACTATACAGATAGTGATTAGTGATTAATGTCTCGGAAACATCAAATATCACAATGAAGGACATCACTATACAGATAGTGATTAGTGATTAATGTCTTGGAAACATCAAATATCACAGTGAAGGACATCACCTTAAGATACTGTTTGGTGATTAAGGATTTGGAAATATATCAAACACATAATAATTATAAAAGAGAATTGTTAAAATTACAGATGAACGTTTGTCACCTCCTAGTGAAGGGAATTATACCTGGCTCAGAAAACGTTTGTAAATGCAATTTTATGGAACATGTATCAAACTATTTAGTAACAGTAGCCTGTCAAAGTAGTTTTCCCATAGCGAATTGAAAGTTCACATTCTACATTTTTTAATATAAATTCAGTTAGAAATTTACAACTACTCAGCGTTTCTAAATTGGCGCATCTGTTATAAATAAATTATACATTTATAAGTAAATTACTGAGCTATAAATAAATTATATATTTAGTGTACCTTCAGAATTCCAAATCCAATTAATAAGAAACGGATTTGGTGACGACATATTAAACACCCATGGGAACGTTACGTTGTCGCCAAAACAGGCTTGTACAACTGTGCCATTTGGGAATAGGGATGACGATTCCCAGTCGAAAACAAAATCTATTTTAGATTTCAAATTAAAATACGATGTTTTACTTGGAATATAAAATTCAAATACAAATATACAATAGGCAATAGTAATACATATTTTTACTCATACATTCATTTACAAATAGTAAACCACACATCAATACGTTTATGAATCAATTAAATACACGTATTTACTCATACATTCATTTACATATAATATATCACACATTGATATGTTTGTACATAATAAATCACACATTAATAGATTTATACATAATAAGAGACACATTCACATGTCTATACATAATACATCACACATTGATACGTTTATAAATAATAAATTATATTCTGATACGTTTATGAATAATAAATCACATATTGATACGTTTATACATAGTAAATCATCGCAATATATATACAGAGAGAGATAGAGAGAGAGAGAGAGAGAGAGAGAGAGAGACAGAGAGACAGACAGACAGACAGACAGACAGACAGACAGAGAGACAGAGAGACAGAGAGACAGACACATAGTTAGATAGATAGATAGATAGATAGACAGACACATAGTTAGATAGATAGATAGATAGATAGATAGATAGATAGATAGATAGATAGATAGATAGATAGATAGATAGATAGATAGATAGATAGATAGATAGATAGATAGATTACTTAAATATTTTTAAGTAACAACCTTTTTAAGTTCCTACACACGTTATGCATTACATACCAGAGACACGAAGGAATGCAGCTTGTGTGTAGCGCTTTGATTGCAAACATACATCTATTTGTATATCAATTTTGTAGAACCCCGCGTCTGCAAACGTCACTTTGGGCAACATTAAGCCGGCATTGGGCCGAAATTCCAGGTCTCTTTCCGTCACTACTTTATTGAAAGTATTTTGCTTGTATGTTGCCAAAACTAACCTTTTCTGTTCTTCTGCAAAACAATTGACATACTGTTAAATTAAAAGTGCAATATGACGAATTTATGTTGATTTAAAATTGTTCTTTAGAATATACTCACAATTCTTTCATTATAAAAACGAGACAAAAGTAGCCAATTTTTTAACATTTGTGTGTGTGTGTGTGTGTGTGTGTGTGTGTGTGTGTGTGTGTGTGTGTGTATTTTGGTCTGTCACGATATATACGTGTTTTGTGCTGACATTATTAATATATACATACCCTTATTAATATATACATACCCTTATTCAGTCACGATTATTGATTGTATAAGTGTATTCGTTATGTCTGGGTTGTTGCATGCATGAATCTTGTTGGGCAGGATTGTTGCATACATGTATCTTGGTTTGTCAGGGGTGTTGTACGCATGTATTTTGTTGTCAGGGGTGTTGCATAATTGAATCCTGTTCTGTCAGGGTTGTTGCATACAGGAATGCTGTTTTGTAGTGTTATTTTCTATGCGCAATTTCTGATGTCACAGTAATTGCTAACATTTCAAGTATTGTTATGATAGTTATTACATATAACATATTGCAACGTCATTGATATGTGTGATATGAATTGAGGTGAATTGCACGATATTGGCCCAGATATGATTAGTAGAAAAATAAATATCCTTATATGATATGTTGTACACATTCTGAACATTTTCGTGCTTCATACACTAACCTTTAGGAAGTCAATAGCCCAAGGCAACAGAACAATGGCAATGTACTTGTTGCTATTAAGAAAACACTTCTCACATCGATTTAGGTTTGGGGCTATAATGGGGATGAAATTGGGGAAAAAGGAAATTTGGAGGGGATGGGAATGTGTGTGTGTGTGTGTGTGTGTGTGTGTGTGTGTGTGTGTGTGTGTGTGTGTGTGTGTGTGTGTGTGTGGTGTGTGTGTGTGTGTGTGAGTATGTATGTGTTGTGTGTGTGTGTGTGTGTGTGTGTGTGTGTGTGTGTGTGTGTGTGTGTGTGTGTGAGTGCGCGTGAGTGTGACGCGGATAAGTCGACTCTTCTTTATTTATTCCTAAATGTATTCCATTATATGACGCCTATTCCATACTAGTTAATGGTTATTAATGTTATAGTTATTTAATCACCCATAACTAATTACAGGAGATTTGAATCTTACATTATGTTATTAATCATTCCCCAGAAGACACCACTCGACTCTCTCACTTCGGAAAGAGGGCTGTAAAGGTTTTCTCTCTTCTATTTATCTATCTATCTAAATATCTATCTATCTATCTATCTATCTATCTATCTATCTATCTATCTATTTATCTATCTATCTTTCTTTCTTTCTTTCTTTCTATCTATCAATAAATCTTCCTATCTATCTATCTATCTACCTATCTATCAATCTATCTTATTATCTATCTATGTCTCTACCTTTCTATATATCTATCTGTCTATCTTTTTCTATCTATCTATCCATCTATCCCTTAGTCTGTCGATTGTTGGGGCATCACTGATGACCTGACAACCAGTTTCCTCCATTCCATTCTGTTCTATCATAAACTCACTCTATTCCTCAGCTTCATTCCTGTCCACTCTGAGATGTAATCATCTCATCTTTTTCTGTCTTCCTCTCCTCCACCCTCCTTGCATGATTGTCTTGACAAACCCTGTTGATCTTGTGACATGCCCATACCATTTCATTTTTCGTTTCTTCTCAATGGCCAATAGCTCTTCATAGGTTCCAATGGCTTGCCTAATTCTGTTTCCCATTTCCTCATTCGTAACATGATCTCTATACGAAATGCCAAGCAATGCTCTCTCTTGCACAACATTAAAGACTGTCAGAGGAGTTCTAGGTTAAAAGAAAGAAATTAGAGTGCTTCTTCAACAAAGTAACTTCCTGTTAATCCCATTTAGATAAATTTGATATGAACAGGTGCGAGTTTATTATTCATAAAATCTGCTATTCCAGGTGGGTCAGTTTTGAATAGCATCAGCAATTTCTAGCATGTCCTAAAACTGAGTTGTTTACTGTAGTCATTAATACTTATAATTTCAGCATAAGCAGTGGTCAAGGTCGGGTCACTTTGACATTTCATATTTTATATATCAATTAAGGTTAGACTCAGGAATAAACAAATTCACTCTGCTACATATCCCACTCCTCTTTAGATTTTAACCATCCTGTTAACGCATGCTATATTAGGAGTACATTCATTTCAACATTTTCCGGTGAACCTTTCACTATGATGCGAAATTAATAACTATTCACAAAATTTGTCTCTTTACGTTTTAAGACATCTGCATAGATATTCATAAGACAAACATTTCTATTTCTCTTTTTATAATGTTTTAGAATTAATGATAATATAATTTCATATGACTCAATACTTATTGAGCATTAAAACATCGAATATCATATCACTTTCTCTCAATATATGCTGGAAAATGACCATATATGTCTCCAGACTTAAGCGATATATAAGCACAATTTATCTTGATCATATGTTGTAGGTTTAGATTAACTTTCTTCATCAAGTGTTTTAGTTTTAGATTAGCTTTCCTGGTCAAGTCTTGTCGATATTGATCATGTGTTGTGTATTTTTAGATTAGTTTTCTTGATCATTTTTTGTACTTTTAGATTAGTTTTCTTGATCATTTTTTGTACTTTTAGAATTAGTTTTCTTAATCATATCTTGTAGTTGTAAATTAGCTTTCTTGATCCTTTGGTACGTAATCATGTATGGTTGCGGTGACATAACTACATTTTTGGAGTTCGAGTATGTTGACGATATCATCTAGTGTTTGTCAGTTGATTAGGATGGGTCTTCATACATTTTTGGCCTTAAAGATAGCTTTAGTGAATCTAGAATCTAAATTTGTATTTGAACTGGTTGAGTGTTGGGATAACAGATGGCGTTTGTCAGAGTGGGATATGTATTTTAGTTGATGGGCTAGCATTTGATATTTGCCCCAGTAGGTTAATGTGTTGATTTTTGAGTTATCAGTTTGTGAGACTGCTGAGTGTATTATACTAAGGAGGCTGTCTGTTACTGGGTGATAGTCTACTCCTAGTAGTGCATGATCGTTTGTGGTATGTGTGCTATTTTCCCAGTTCATTTCTTGTGGTATGTGTGCTGTTTTCCCAGTTCATTTCTTGTGGTATGTGTGCTATTTTCCCAGTTCATTTCTTGTGGTATGTGTGTTATTTTCCCAGTTCATTTCTTGTGGTATGTCGCCTGTTTCCCAGATCATTTATGTTGCTATGTCGTTTGTTTACCAATCTATTTCTTGTAATATGTCGTCTGTTTACCAGCCTATTTCTTGTTCTCTGTCGTCTATTTACTTTTCTATTTTTCTCCTATGTCGTCTAATTACCATTATAACTTTGTATTATGTCGTCTATTTACCAATCTATTTCTTTTACTATGTCGTCTGTTTACCAGTCTATTTTTTGTTATGTCGCTCGTTTTCTTTTCTTTTTTTATTTATTGTGCTATGTCGGCTGCATCTTAACTGTATTGCTGATTGTCATACTTCGATGTTAAATGGATGTGTGTTTGTGTGTGTGTATGTGTGTGTGACAGAGTCAGACGAATTCTGTGTCATGAACTCTTGGCACCAGCCTGCAACTTTGAATTCGGATGCAGTTCCTTTGTTAGGGCATTTCCCTACACGCATCTGACCCAGATACCAGAGTGTGGGTAACTTTAGAACAATAGGCGGACCGTAGCATCGCCATGCGATATCTGTATCCTGATAACGGAGTGCGGTTAGCTTTAGAACAATAGGCGAACCTGTAGCTCACCACGTGACCAAGTCCGTGACAAATTCAGGCATTTCCATAAATACACGGACACACGCGAAACTCCTTACTTTTCACGAGGGAAAACGGCCGACGAATGAATACAAGCATCGTGCCTCCGACATTCCGTGTTAGTCAAGCGAAAAAGTAGTAAAAGACCCGCCTTCCTTTGTTGCAGTTATCTACTGAAAAGGTAAAAACACATCCACTTCTTAACGTATTAATTGTATTCTTATTTTTATGATTTGTTGTATGAATTTATGCATTGTGTTTTGTGTAGGAAAATAGTATTTGCAACTCCTCCAAACACGTGTCTCGATCAGAAATGTGATTAAGGTCGAAAGTTCATAGTACATAAATTAACTGTAATCTTTAACTTTTAATTTATAAATCTTTAATCATTCTATGACGCAGAACGTCTGTGCACATTGCGGAATTTTCTGGATGATTCAAATTCATTTTGTGTTTTATTCCATTTATGATTTGTGAAACGCACATGCGTTGATTTTGAATTATATCTTATTTTCCTTTATATGAATTCCATTTGTATTAACGTAAACGTTTGGGAATTCATATGGCATGTAAATGTTAATTGTAACACACATGTGAATTGTTTGTATCTTTCCTTATAAATGTAATTATATTGTAAAGACACAATACGTCTAGGATCAAGCTATGCATTTTATTATCGAACACCTGTGTTGGAATGCGAACGCTAAAGCAATACGCTCATAGGGAAACATTTTATTTCCAGAGCGGGTCTTGTTCTTCCTTGGTTCTACCTTGGGCTTTTTCCGTTATCATTGGCCTGCTTGCCTGTGACAAGTTGCCTTTGTTGTTTCGTATCTTGGTGATACATCTGCACAAGTACACCATCAGTGTTACCTGTAAGGTCGGATGGAAGACTGGTATATTTGAAGTCTGATGCAAGTACTGTGGCGGACCTTTGTTGCGCGAACTGTGTTCTGAACCACTCTACCGTGGGAACGCTAGACCGGCAACGATATTTGGAAATAGCTAAGTGGAACCTTCCCTAGAACACTTACTTCAGTAGTAGTATCAGCAGAGTAAAAAGTTATTGACTTTGACGTTCATAATAACGAGTATAGCTTGTGAGACGGGAATTGTCTGTCCTGAATTAATTGTTATTTGTTATGAATGTTAAAATGTATTAAATCTTCTTTTTCATCTTGTTAAGACCTCTTATAGTAGTGATTTTTATGCATATTATAGACCTAATTGTGGCTTGGATGGGGGACGATTAAGTTAAAATGTAATTTCTGAATGCATAATAATTTAAGAGTATCTTAACGGTTTCCAAGCCGGCTATTGTACGCAAGTTTGTCTGTTCGAGAATCTGTTTGTCTCTACTACAAAGACGCATTTTCACAGGAAGCGAAAGATAAATTTGAGCAACCAGTCTGTTTAGGATAACGAGGAGGAGTTAATTTAAATAATTAAATTAAAGCTATATAATTTCCTAAGCAGGGTCTATAAACAAAAACTGGACACGCAACAGTGTGTGTGTTTGTGTGTGTGTGTGTGTGTGTGTGTGTGTGTGTGTGTGTGTGTGTGTGTGTGTGTGTGTTTGTAACATTTTTTTTATATAATTATATTTATTTCGTCAAATTCTTTTTACCCATTTGGTTTGTGTGTAACACACATAGCGGTTTCTTTGCATTAAAATCTCTACAGACGAAAGATTGGTTCGATACAAACTTACATAGAGACTTTGTGTTCTTTGTTTGTGTTGGAGAGAATTACGGAATAGAAGACATCTTAAATACTGCCAGAATAATGACATGGTAGTCGGCGAGTAAATATTTTATATCTCATGGAGATATGTGTATCATTAGGCTTCAAGTCATTAATAAGGTATGTCACCATCGGACAATTAATGACGTCACTATAGAGATAAAGAATGATGATTTATGTATTGGAAGCAAATGAAACTTCACAATGAATGATTATACATTATGTGAATGATAATTGATGCCATGGAAACTAATGAAAATTCACAATGAATGACCTCACTATACATAGAGTGATTGGTGATTAATGTCTTGGAAACATGAAGTTTCACAATGAATGACATAACTATACTGATAGAGATTTGTGTTTAATGATTTGGGAACTGTTCAAATTTGACAATGATTACTTGAGCATTCAGGATCTTATTAGTGATTAATGTCGGAGAAACATATCAAATCTCACAATTAATGACATCACCTTAAGATACTGTTTGGTGATTAATGTTTTGAAATCGTACTATACCTCACAATGAAAGACATCATTATAAGATACTATTTGATGATTAATGTCATTTGGAATCTTATCAAGCTTAACAATGAATGACTTCACAATTCATGTAATGATTGGTGATTAAGGATTTGGA
Source organism: Sinotaia quadrata (assembly GCA_028829895.1). Classification (NCBI taxonomy): domain Eukaryota; kingdom Metazoa; phylum Mollusca; class Gastropoda; order Architaenioglossa; family Viviparidae; genus Sinotaia; species Sinotaia quadrata. The sequence continues at coordinate 140,461,488 of CM054179.1, forward strand.
AATATATCAAAGTTCATAATGATTATAAAAGAGAATTGTTAAAATTAAGGCTGAACGTTTCTCACCTCCTGAGAAGGGAATTATACCTGGCTCGGTACACGTATGTAAATCCGATTTTATGGAACACATATCAACCTATCTAGTGACAGTAGCCTGTCAAAGTATTTTTCCCATAGCGAATTGAAAAGTTTAAATTTTAGTTTAGTTTTTTTTTTTATATATAGATATAAATTCAGTTAGAAAATTACAACTAGTCAGCTTTCCTAAATTGGCTGTAACTGTTATAAAAAATTACTTTATAAGTAAATTACTCAGCTATAAATAAATTATATATATGGCTTACCTTCAGAATTCCAAATCCAATCAATAAGAACCGGATTTGATGACGTCATATTAAACTCCCATGGGAACGTTACGTTGTCCCCAACACAGGCTTGTACAACTGTGCCATTTGGGAATAGGGATGACGATTTCCAGTCGAAAACAAAATCTATTTTAGATTTCAAATTAAAATACGATGTTTTACTTGGAATATAAAATTCAAAGACAAATATACAATAGGCAATAGTAATACATTCATTCATACATTCATTTACATATAATATATATATATAGCATTGATATGTTTGCACATAATAAATCACAAATTGATAGATTTATGCATAATACAAGAAACATTCATATATATACATAATACATCACACATTGATACGTATATAAATAATAAATGACACACTGATATGTTTATTAATAATAAATCACACATTGATATATTTATAAGTAATAAATGACATACTGATTCGTTTATGAATAAAATATCACACATTGATACGTTTATACGTAGTAAATCACTCAGTGATACGTTTATAAATAATAAATCACATATTCATACTTTTATAAATCAATCCTTGTGGCGATTATGAGAAGATTACTCAGTAGCATGTTGCATGAAAGAATGTTATCAAACAACTTATATTATTGATATGAAAAGGATGCCAAACCTCAATGAGTATTACATTCCCTTTTTTGATAATTAATGTATATTTTTTTTAATTCGTTTAATCCGTCTCGCCCCAATCTGAATATGTTTACGATGTTAAAATAGTTTCTTTCTACCTAGAGGAATTGACCTGATATTACTTTCCCGAGAGTTATTGTCCCCTTTTTGCACTTGAGTACTGTAAACTATTCCAAAGTCTCACTCATTCAGTCAGTTAACTCACATAAAGTTAACGGCTTCCTTTCATGATCAGACTCTGACGACACCACGTTAAAAGTGATTAGTAAAATAAATTGTTTTAATCAGGTAAGCATTTATATCACCACATTGGCTGGTCAATTTCATGTAAATCTTATCCCATTGGATAATAAAAACTACTCATCCACCTAAAACTGGTTTAGATAACATCAGCATGCACTAGTATATTATTTACCCGAGTTGTTTACTTTCATATTTGACACTTAAAAGTATTATCACAAGCAATGCCCAATGTCGGGTCAGTCTGATATTTAACAATAACAATTTATATAAAAATTAAGTTTAGAAAAAATATAGGTAAATTTATGCCTCCATTATTTCTACGTTTACTAATTTGAATATGCTGTACATTATACTGGTTAATTTTGATTGTGCTATATTTCTTATGCTACATTCATCTGGGTATCATTGCATGATTTGTAAGTTGAGAATGTGTTTAAGAGATAATGTAGTTTAGAGATGAAATATGGCTGAAAACTTAGCTTTGTCCATTATTCGATTTTTGCCGAAAAAAGCTTGTTTTTTTTAATACTTTAGGTGTTTGTAATATTGTATCTGATTCAGACTGCAATGACTACTGTACCCTACCCGATCATGGTGTGTATATCAGCATTGTCATCAAACATATCAATAAACACGTTGCTGTAAGTTGATTCCTATGAATTCCGTTCAAGAGCCAATACAATGGAAAGTGAAGTTTGAGTTTGATCTCGATAATTCATGATGATAATTTTGATCATTCCTCAAGGTGAACTTGAGTAGCGCACATCAAGATTCTGGAACACTCCTCGTGATGAGCTTTGATAACGCATATGAAATAATGGACAAATCTCCTTATAGTGCTTTGTGTTTGCACGAAATGTTTTTTTTTAACAATTGTTTAATGTTCCTAGAAGTGGTACATGGACAGTCATCTAAAGAGAAGAAAATCACTTGGTGCAAACGGCATGATTGTGAAAGTTTATGTACATTGACTTTTCTTATCTCTCTAAAACCCCACTCTCTTCTCTATGATGAAACCATAAATATATTCATGATTATATTATTATGTTTATTCGATTGCTGGTATTTATGCAAGATATCCTGAATGTGTCAAACGTGTAATCGAACATTGTTATGAAATGATATATTTGTTGTTTATTTAATGAAGCATATTTGATTGCTAATTTAATAAATTTATTTTTAAATATATTAACCTTCTTCATTTATATTAACACTTATGTTGAATTAAATCAGCATGGATGACGGCTTATTAAATATAAATTAAAGACGGATTTATTACTCCTTTAGCAAGACGATTACACCTGCAGAAACAATATGCGACAGTAAATAATCTACCTTATTATTTTGTAAAGAGTAGAGTTTTAGGACAGCCTTATATATAATCCGTCAAGTGAGAGAATTATTATTATCTAAAAATTAAGATATGTGATTACATGCTCTTTGTTATGTGTTATTAATTAATAAATACTAACAATAACACGTCTAGTGTGCCCATGATGTCAGGTATAATATCTAAAGAAAAAACGTTGTGTGTAAAAATAACAGAAAAATGGAAATGTTACACTTGGTAGAAAATTATTAAATTTAAACTTTTAATAACAATAGACGGGTTATGAGAAAACAGGATATCTATATTATCGAAATTTATCAATTTTCGTTCCCTTTCTAATAATATTACTAGAACGGGAATATGTTATCACACTATTTGTAGCATTATACAAGCACGGGAAAGTGTTATCATACTACATGTAGTAATATATAAGAAAGGTAATGTTTTATCTTACTAGTTGTAGTACTATACAATATCGGAAATTTCTTATCTCACTACTAGTATCATTATATAAGAAATGAATTTATCTCACTACGGGTATGTGTTCTCTCACTCCCTGTAGTATTAAAGGAATGTGTTATCTCGCTATTCGTAGCATTATACAAGAACGGAAATGTGTGATTTCACTTCCTGTTGCATTATACATGAACGGGAATGCTTTTAAGATAAGCAGATGAAAACAAAAGAATTATCCAAAATCAGACTGTGAATCTCATTTGCCGTATATAATAATGTCGAATATCAAGAATATTTTATTTTATGAAATAACATTTAAATATATTGATAAATAACAGATGTTACTTCAAAGTTTAAACATATCATTTACAAAGTTCTTTCAATCACCTAATTATAGTTTTGACTAGTAAAACCTATGCGTAACCATATGTAATATTTTATGACTTACATTAAAAGAATCACACATTAGTGAAGAAGATGCTACGTTATATCACATATAAATCTAAATTACAATAAATTACAGGCAATTTAATTTTATATAAGACAAATCAATTATTCTATTATAAAAACTTTGTCAAGCATTTATTTCTCTTATCTCTACTTGCAATAATGTATTGAACTTTTACAAGTGATAAATGATTATCTAATAAAGTAGAATATGAATAATGATCAGACGGATTTACCTCGTTCATAATGATTTACTACGTCGTTATATCTGACAATCGTACACAGAGCTATCTAGTAAAGAAGAATATGAATAATTACCAGACGGAATTACCTCATTCATAATGATTTACTACGCTATTAAATCTGACAATGGTAGACATAGGTAACATACAATAATTTAAAATATTATAGTAAATCAAATTTGGAGGTTCTGTACAGCACACAATGCTTGAATAATTATACATTTACAGTAATAATAAAAATTCCTTTACTCTCTAGGACACATTATACTAATATTTACTCTCGGTGACCATGTTCATGGATATTTAATGTATACAGTGATCAATTTCAATGACATTTACTCTACCTGATTAGTTTAAATGACATTTACTCTGCAGGACCAATTTCAATTATATTTACTCACTAAGACCAATTTTAATGACATTTACTCTTCATCAGAGTCTCATAATTGTTATTATTCCCGAATTGTAGTAGTAGTAGTAATAGTAGTAGTAGTAGTAGTAGTAGTAGTAGTAGTAGTAGTAGTAGTAGTAGTAGTAGTAGTAGTAGTAGTAGTAGTAGTAGTAGAAGTAGTAGTAGTTGTAGTATTCAAACTTTTTAACGACTTATTTTAACTGTCAATAAGAAACAAGGTCACGGAATCTTAACTAGATTCTGGGAGATCCAAATGTTTACGGAATATATTGGCACTTTTCGAGGAGCACTGCATTGCGCACTGAGGCAAATCTTTTTTTTTCCAGGTAATTTATTCAGATTGACTTCCCTGCTCTCAAGGTTCCTATCACTATAGGTATGACTTATTCATTTACATTCCACAGTCTCTGGATTTGTACTCTGAGATCTTGCTATTTTTCTCTTTTGCTCTTATGTGTCTATCACTTGGAACAGAGGCATCAATGATTGTTGCTTTCTGGACGAAATACAATGTTTGGTCTTCGTGCAAGAAACACTCAATCTGTACATATCTCGAAGTTCCACAATATATTTATTTCTCCTTCTGTGGCCGCATTTTGGTTGGTGCATCTATGTTCTTTCTTTGGTTGGTTTTAGTCCATTGTTCTCACATGCATGAATTTTGCAACTTCGTTGTGTCTTTTGGTGTATTCTGTTCCAGCCAGAACGTGACATTGACTCATGTGATATTTAATGATTTCTTTATTGGGCGAGATTTTATGTTTAATCCTAGACTTTGCGAAGCAATGTGCGCTTTTGCTTTTTTCAACCACTTTTATGTCGCCCGTTTTGTACAAATCATCATATATAGATACATATATAGATAGATAGATAGATAGATAGATAGATAGATAGATAGATAGATAGATAGATAGATTAATAGACAGATATAGGTAGATAGATAGATAGACAGATAAATAGACAGACAGATATAGATAGATAGATAGGTAGATAAATAGATAGATAGATAGATAGACAGATAGATAGATAGTTAGATATATATATAATTCAATCTTTTTTTTTAAGTAGCATACACTTGAATTCCAACAAACGTTAAGCATTACTTACCAGAAACACGAAGGAATGCAGATTGTGTGAAGCGTGACGTCATGCGCCCAGTTTCTACACTCATATCAATTGTGTACAGCCCCGCGTCTGCCAGTTTTACTTTGGGCAACTTTAAGCCGGCATTGGGCAGAAATTCCAAGTCCAATTCCGGTTGTTGTTTAATGAAATGATTACTATATGATGCCAAATCTAACCTTTTCTTTTTGTCTGCACAACCATTGACATATTGTGAATTTACAAGTGCAATATGACGGATTTATGCTGATTTAAAATTGTTTTTTGAGAAGATATTCACAATTTGTTTAATTATAAACCGAGACAAACGTGGCCAATTATTTCACATTAACCATCCATTTTAAATAGAATGAACATCATAATAGTAATCTATTTAAGAAGTGTACATATGTATATTTTCTCCATTTGTACAACTTATATACATATATATGTTTATGGTTACATATGTCATGTACGTTGTGTTGACATGGTTTTAGTGCATACAAATAAATATTTTTATGTTTAATATGAATATGTACCTTCTGTTGTAATAATAATTTTTGTGTACATGTGTTTTGGTCTGTCACGATACATGTATAAACGTGTCTCGTGCTAACATTATTACTATACACATGCCTCTAATGTAGTCACGATTAATGACTGTGTACATGTATTCGTTATGTCAGGGTTGTTGTTTGCATGTTTCTTGTTTTGTCAGGGTTGTTGTACGCATGTATCCTGATTTTTCAGGGATGTTGCTCGCATGGATCTTGTTTTGCCAGGGTTGTTGTACGCATGACATCTTGTTGTGTTGCGTCGGGATTGTTGCATGATTGAATCGTGTTTTGTCAGGGTTGTTGCATTTATGAATGTTGTTTTGTCATGTTATTTTCTACGCACTAATTGAGATGTAACATAATTGTTAACATTTCAAGAGTTGTTATGATAGTTATTACATGTAATATATTGCAACGTCAGAGATATTTGTGATAACAATTGAAATTCATTTTCACTATATTGTCCCCAGATATGATTAGATAAATAAATAAATATCCTTATATCATTTGTTTTGCACATTCTGTTAATTTTCGTGTCTTATACACTAACATTTTTACCCTACTAAGTGAAAAGTGTAGGGCAACAGAACCATGGCAGTGTGCTTGTTGGTATTAAGGGGAACACTTCCCACATCGATTTAGATTTTGGGCTATAGTGGGAATGGGATTGTGGGCTGGGTCGTTTGAGTGGGTGGGAATATGTGTGCGTGTGTGTGTGTGCGCGTGCGTGTGCGTGCGTTCATGCGTGCGTGTGTATGTGTGTGTATGTGTGTGTGTGTTAGTGTGCGTGCGTGCGTGCGTATGACGGAGATAATTCAACTCTTCCTGTATTTATTCTTAAATTTATTCCACTGTTTGACGACTACGCCATACTAGTTAATGGTTATGATTATAAAATTGTTATTGTTAATTAATCACCCATATTTAATTACAAGTGATGCGAATCTTACAGCATGTCATTAATCATTCTCCAGAAGACAACACTCGTCTCTCTCTCTTCGGATAGCGGGCACTGTAATGGTTTACTATCTATCTATCTATCTATCTATCTATCTATCTATCTATCTATCTATCTATCTATCTATCTATCTATCTATCTATCTATCTATCTATCTATCTATCTATCTATCTATCTATCTATCTATCTATCTATCTATCTATCTATCTATCTATTTGTCTATATATCTGTCTGTCTTTCTATCTATCCATGTATCCCATAGTCTTTTCGGCTGTTGTTGCACCACTAATGACCTGACAACTAGAATTCTCCATTCCATTCTGTTCTCTGATAATCTTCCTCTCCTTCGCCCTCCTTGCACAGTGCCCTGCATGATAGACTTGGCAAGCCTCTTGATCGTGTGATATGTCCATACCATTTCATTTTGCGTTTTTTCACAATGACCAATAGCTCTTCATAGTGTCCAATGGCTTGCCTAATTATGTTTCTCATTTCCTCATTCGTAACATGATCCCTAAAGGAAATGCCAAGCAATTTTCTCTCTTCCACAACATTAAAGACTGTCAGAGGACATATAGGCAAATGAAAAAGGAAAGTAGATTGCTTATTCAACAAAGAAACTTCCTGTCAATTCCAATTGGATGAATTTGTTGTGAACAAGTGTGAGACTATTATTCATAAAAACTACTCATGTAGTTGGGACCTGTTTGGATTGCATCAGCAATTTATAGCATGTCTTACAACTGAACTGTCTACTTAACAGTTTATTTATTAACAGCGAAAATGTCCACACATGAAGTGGTCAAGGTAGGGTCACTTTGACATTTCATATTTTATATATCAATTAAGTTTAAACTTAGGGATAGGCAAACTCACTACATTACATTTCCCACTCCAGTTCAAATTTTAACCATCGAGTTAATACCTTCTATATTATGAGAACATTTCAACGTTTTCCGGTGATCCTTAAACCATGAAACTGAAATTAATAACTAGTCACAAAACATGTCTATCTATTTGTTAAGACATTTGCATAAATATTCATAATACTAAAATGCCTATGTCGCTTTAAAGACATATTTTAGAAACAAAGATAATATAATTTTATATGATTCCATAGTCATTGGACATTGAAACATTGAATATCATATTTCTTTCTCTCATTATATTTTGAAACATGACAAGTTATGCCAGCAAACTTAAAGACATATATGCACATTTTATCAAGAAAAATCAGCATAACTTTCCTGTTACAAATTAGAGACACTACCCATCATGTCTCTATAATTACGAAATCAGTGCAAATCGTATGCAAAAGTCAAGACTCGTGATAGCTGTACACAACATATACATTCCTGTTAAGATTATAAATGAGCTATGAGTAAAGTTATTCTAAGGTAGAGAAGATACAAAATATTAAGATGAGGATAGTACAGCATATACAGAGGTTTATATAATGGAGCCTTACATTTTAATTTCTACTGCTCTGGACAAATATTTTCCTTATATTGTCGGTGCCTTTGATGATTTCCACAGTATATTTATACTGTTGTAGTATTAATGACCACTTAGCAAATGTTCATTTGCATTATTTAAGTGAGTTATTGGACCAGACTTTGATTTTCTGTCTGAAAGACAAAATGGTTGCAATATAGGTAGGTTTAGAATTTATGGACTTCAGAGACAATTCTGATGCACTCTTTCTGCCAAGTCACAGGAAATTCTGTTCACCAATATTTAATGTCTGACTGGAATAATCTACTTGATATGGAATATCAACGTGTCTGCATTGCTAGCACCTGCCGTGAGTAGGAATTCCTCATTGAAATCAGGCAAATGGAGGACAGGAGGTGTGACACGCAGTTTTTCAAACATGCAAAGTTGGCTTTAAACTCCTAGCTCCAAAACACTATCTCAGGTTTGCCTTTCCTCGTTAAATAAATTTGAGGTTTGGCAATGGCCAAGAACATGGGAAAGAATTTTCGATAGGAACCTGCCAACCCAAAATGATTTAACATTTGTTTTGGAGAGGGTTCTCTCCATCTCTCTGAATTTCTTACTTTGATGCCTCTCCTACGGTGTGTCCCAAATATTCAAGTTTGAAAATGTCCACAAGGAGCATTTGTTTGTTTGATCAGTAAGATTACGTTCCTTGAAATACTGTAATATCTTCTGAACACAAGGATTTGTTCTTCCAGGGTCTAAATAGCCAGCCACATGTTGTCCATGAAGTTAGAGACAGTTTAATCTCTAAAGGGTCTAGATAGCCAGCCACATGTTGTCCATGAAGTTAGAGACAGTTTAATCTCTAAAGGGTCTAGATAGCCAGCCACATGTTGTCCATGAAGTTAGAGACAGTTTAATCTCTAAAGGGTCTAGATAGCCAGCCACATGTTGTCCATGAAATTAGAGACAGATTCATCTCTAAAGGATTCAATGAACAATCTCATCATCTTAGAGAAAATAGCTGGTGCTGTGAGGATACCAAATGTGATTACCCGCCATTGATATTAGCCACCAAGAGAATGTAATGCTAATTTTGGTCTACCTGACTCACAGACTGTTAGAAAATATTTATACCACTAAGCCGAGCGAAAGTAAATGTGATGTGTTTCAGGCTTCGTTTCAGCTGTAAAATAAACCCAATCAACGTGTAGTCTACACAAAATTGTGCATTCCATCCTTCCTTTTAACTAGGTCTATGGGAAGAATTTCTTCCAAAGTGAAATGTTATCCGAAAATAATCCAAGGCAATTTTATTAACAGTTTTCTTTAGGTCGGCTCCCAAATGGAAAGGGGGTCCCAGGGTATAGATTTCTTTAGCTCGGCTACCATTATTGTGTGTGGGTGGTCCCAGGCTATTTAGTTCACATAAGATTTATAAGGTAGGATACCTTTATTGTATAAATTTGGGACGTTCCCCAAGGTATTTTGGTCACTCATGGATTTCTTTAGATCGCTTACCATTAATGTGTTGTAGTTTTAGATTAGCTTTCTTCATCATGTGTTGTAGTTTTAGATTAGCTTTCTTCATCATGTGTTGTAGTTTTAGATTAGCTTTCTTCATCATGTGTTGTAGTTTGAGATTAGCTTTCTTCATCTTATGTTGTAGTTTTAGATTAGCTTTCTTCATCATGTGTTGTAGTTTTAGATTAGTTTGCTTCATCATGTGTTGTAGTTTTAGATTAGCTTTCTTCATCATGTGTTGTAGTTTTTGATTTGCTTTTATGATAATGTGTTGTAGTTTTAGATTAGCTTTCTTGGTTATGTGTTGTAGTTTTAGATTAGCTTTTATGGTTATGTGTTGTAGGTTTAGATTAGCTTTCTTGATTATGTGCTGTAGTTTTAGATTAGCTTTCTTGGTTATGTGTTGTAGTTTTAGATTAGCTTTCCTGATCATTTGATACGCAATCGTGTATGGTTGCGGGGAAGTAACTACATTTATTTCCTCTACAGCTCTACAGTTCGAGTAACTTGACTTATCATCTCGTGTTTGTCAGTCGATTAGGATGAGTCATTGTACAAGTTTTGGCCTTATTGTTAGCGTTAGTGAATCTAGAATCTATTTGAAATGTCTGGATGGCGGGATAACCGATGGCGTTTGTCCCAGCGGGTTATGTTTGGTGGTTGATAGGCTAGCAGTTTTTATTTGTCCGAATAAGTTGTCTGGGGTTAAGGGCTTGAAGTTGATATTTATTCCAGTCGGTAATATCTGGTGGGTATTGGTCTTTCTAACAATTGGTATATATCCCAGTCGGTTTTAATGTGTTGATTTTTTTTAGTTATCAGTTTGTGAGACTGTTAAATCTATTGTACTTAGGAGGCTGGCTGTGACTGGGTGATGGTCTACTCCTAGTAGTGCATGATCGTCTGTTTCCCAGTTGATTTCTTGTGCAATGTCGGCTGTTTACCAGTATATTTCTTATCCTATGTCGTAGTTTTTTGTACTACGTCGTCCGTTTACAAATCTATTTCTTTTGCTATTTTGTTTGTTTCTTAGTATTTATTATTGTTCTATGTCGGCTGCAACTTAAATCTATTATAGATTTTCATACTTTGTTGTTAGATGTATGTGTGTGTATTTGTGTGTGTGTGTGTGTGTGTGTGTGTGTGTGTGTGTGTGTGTGTGTGTGTGTGTGTGTGTGTGTGTGTGTGTGTCTGTGTTATTTTTTTTTTATATAATTATGTTTATTTCGTCGAGTACGTTTTCACCCATTCGGTTTGTTTGTTTGGAACACGCATACAAGATTCCGCGCATTAGAATCCTTACAGACGATTTATTGACTCGATACAAACTTACATAGATACTACTTGATACAAACTTACATAGAGACTACTCGATACAAACTTACATAGAGACTACTCGATACAAACTTACGTAGAGACTACTTGATACAAAATTACATAGAGACTACTCGATACAAACTTACGTAGAGACTTCTTGACGCGTGTGTTTGTTTGTGTTGGGGAGAATTACGGAATAGAAGACATCTTAAATAATGCCATAATAATGACATGGTGGTCGGCGAGTAATTATTTTAGATCTCATGGAGATATGTGTATCGCAAGGCTTCAAGTCATTACATGTGGTATGTCGCAATCGGTCAATGAATGACGTCACTATACAGATAGTGAATGGTAATTAATATCTTTGAACCAAATGAAACTTCACAATGAATGAATGACCTCACTGTACAAATACAGACTGGTAATTAATGTATTGGAAACATATCAATGAATGACATCACTGTACAGATACAGACTGGTGTTTAATGTTTTGGGAACTGTTCAAACTTGACAATAATTACTTGAACATTCATGTACTGAAAAGTGATTAATGTCTTGGAAACATATCAAATCTCACAATGAATGTCATCACTATATGATACTGTTTGGTGATTAATGTTTTGAAATCACACGATATTTCACAATGAATGACATCATTGTAAGATACTGTTTGGTGATTAATGTCTTTTGGAATGAATGACTTCACAATTCAGAAAACGATTGGAATTCCAATTTTATGAAACACATATCAAACTATCTAGTTACAGTAACCTGTCAAAGTAGTTTTTCCATAGCTAATTGAAATTTCACATTCTATTTTTTTTTAATTGAAAATTACATATATTTAGAGAGCCTAAATTGGCTGCAACTGTTATAAAAATAAATTATAACTTTATAAGTAAAGTGTTCATCTATAACTAAATTATATATCTGACTTACCTTCAGAATTCCAATTCCATTTAATATTAAAAGACTTTCCTGGCGTCATCCAAAATACCCAAGGGAAAGTTACGGTGTCCCCAACACAGGCTTGTACAACTCTGCCATTTGGGAATTTGGATGACGATTCCCATCGGAAATCAAACCTGTCTTTAGATTTAAAATTAATTTACAATGTTTTACTTGGAATATAAAATTCAAATACAAATATAGAATACGCAATAGTACTATAGTATTTACTCATACATTCATTTACAAATAATAAATCACACCTGCATGCATTAATTAAGCAATATAATACACATATTTACTTATACATTCAATTACACATAATAAATCACACATTGATACGTTTATACATAATAAGTAGTGCATTGATATGTCGATACATTACACATCACACGTTGATACGATTGTACATAAGAAATCACACAGTGATACGTTTAAAAAAATAAATGACACACTTATATGTTTATAAAAAATATACCTGATATGTTTATAAATAGCAAATGGCACGCTGGTAATTTTATGAATAATAAATGATACATTGATATATTTATAAATAATAATTGACACACTGATACGTTTATAAATAATAAATAAATAATTGATACATGAATACATAGTAAATCAATGAGGGATATGTATATATATATATATATATATATATATATATATATATATATATATATACAAATCGATACATTTATACAAAATAAATCACTCAGTGATACGTTTATATATAATAAATTATTCAGTGATACGTTTATAAATAATAAATCACATTCATACGTTTATAAATCAATGTATATGGCGATGATGAGAAGTAATATTAATTAGTTGTATGTTGCATGAAAGAATGAAAGCAAACAAATTAGATTGGTGATAAGAAAAGGAAGCCAAATCTCACTGATTATTATATTCCTTTTTTGATAATTAATGCATATTTATTTTATCCATTTAATCCATCTCGCCCCACTCTGAATATGTTTACGATGTTGAAATACTTTTCTTTCTACCTGAAGGAAATGACCTGATATAATTTTCATTTCATAATCAGATTCTGCCACACCACGATAAAAGTGATTAGAAAAAAAATGTTTTAATAGGTAAGCATTGATCTCACCACATTGGCTGGTCTATTTCCTGTAAATCTTAACCCATTGGAAAATAAAATCTACTCATCCACCTAAAACTGGTTTAGATTACTTCAGCATGCACTAGTATATTCTTTACCTGAGTTGTTTACTTCCAAATTTGACACATAATGTTATCAGCACAAGCAGTGCCCAAGGTCGTGTCAGCTTGTCATTTAACAATTTATATAACAAGTTAGTTGAAAAATAGGGATGGGAAAAATTACTCCTCCAAGGAACCATCATTCTATGTATACTAATTTGACTATGTTGTACATTATACTGGTTAATTTTGATTGTGCTATATTTCTTATGCTACATTCATCTGGCTAACGAGTATCATTGCAGGATTTGTAAGTTGAGAATGTGTTTAAGAGAGAATTTAGTTTAGAGATGAAATATGGCTCAAATCTTAGCGTTGCCCTTTATTTGATTTTTGCCGAAAAAAGCTTGCCTTTTTTATGCTTTAGGTGTTTTGTAATCTTGTATCTGATTCAGACTGCAATGACTACTGTACTCTACCTGATCATGGTGTGTATATCAGCATTGTCATCAAACATATCAATAAACATGTTGCTGTAAGTTGATTCCTATGAATTCCGTTCAAGAGCCAATACAATGGAAAGTGAAGTTTGAGTTTGATCTCGATAATTCATGATGATAATTTTGATCATTCCTCAAGGTGAACTTGAGTAGCGCACATGAAGATTCTGGAACACTCCTCGTGATGGGCTTTGATAGCGCATATGAAATAATAGACAAATCACCACAGTGTGCTTTGTGTGTGCACTAAATGTTTTGGAACAATTTTCAATGTGCCTAGAAGGGGTACTTTGGCCAGTGATCTAAATAGAAAATAAGTGACATGTTGCAAAGCGCATGATTGTAAATTTTATGCATATTGACTATATTCATCTCTCTAAAACCACACTCTCATATCTATGATGAAACCATCTATATAAACATGATTATATTATTATTTTAATTCGACTGCTGATATTTTTGCCATGATATACCGAATAAGACTCAAACGTGTAATCGAACATCATTATGAAATGTTGTATATTTCATTATGTATATTTGATTGCTGATTTAACACATTTATTTTTAAATATATTAACATTCTTCATTTATATTGACACTTATGTTGAAGTAAATGAGCATGGATGTCGGCTTATTACATATAAATAAAAGACGGATATATTACTCCTCTAGCAAGACGTTTACAACTGCAGAAACATTATGCAACAGTAAAACATCTACCTTATTATTGTAGAGTTTTAGGACAACCTTATAATCCGCCAAGTGAAGTAGTAAAGTTATTATGTTATTATAGTTTTTATTTTATTTAATTTCCTACACGACTCATACAAATTGTCATTTGGAAAATAATTAATGAAATTTGAATACCAGTAGGAAAATGTCCGTCTTACCTGGTACTCTCTGTCCAAGGGCCGGAATTATGATTAGACTCAAGATCAGTAATTTCTTCATGATAAATTTGTGAGACTGCAATGAAGAAGTGTTTGAGCATTCATGCCAATACAAACGCGTTTCTATATAGCATTATACATGTGTCCGTATATATGTCTTTGTGCATGTGTGTATCTTTCCATTAATCCTACCATCTACTCAAACCGATTCATCCATCCATCCATCCATCCATCCGCCGTCCGTCTGTCTGTCTGTCTGTCTGTCTATCTATCTATCTATCTATCTATCTATCTATCTATCGATCGATCGATCGATCGATCGATCGATCTGTTCGTATTAAATCATCACAAATACATTAAAAGATTTCCCTTATCAAATACAGACGTGGACCTCTACCCGGAACTGCCTGTCGTGTACCATAGTTTTCGCCTCGTTATGTAGTAATTCAATTATCACAAATGTACAAATTCTTAGTCAAATGACAGACAATACAAGCATTCAACCAATGGACCTTTGCTGAGAAAATGGTTGAACAGACACATTGTGGATTGTCTGTCTACTGAAAGTTTTAATTTTTCATTTATTTTAAATTTTATAATTTAACACAAATATGCACAAAATACAGTACTAAGTACAACCGAAAATGTGGAAGTGAGAAATAAATTATTCTCTTTTTTGCGTGACCTCTGACATGACTGATGAAATGAAAAAGAAAATATGATTTATATACCTATTTTTCCACATGGTCTCTCGTCAGCCGCCCAAACTGAAGTGAAATGATTTTGCTCAGACAGTAAAGTTAACGCTCATTCAGGTTCGACAACTTACGATTCTACACTCACTATTTGAATACGTCACGAATCAAATCTACAGATATGTTACGTAATTGAGCATATACACAAAAAATTACTTAGTCATGGAGCGTACTTGTTTTACAGATTGCTTTTAAAATATTTTTTGTAACTATAAAGTTTTTAGAGATAGCACATTTCCAATCATGCTATGCATTTCTATAGACATCTTCTTTCTTTCTATAATTATGGTATGCTTTCTTTTTGACTTTCTTATGTCAGATTTTGCATGTCTGCCTGCCTGAAATTTGGTGGTATTTTATTTTAAACTCTCAATATGTGTATGTATACATTCCTTGGCGTTTTTAGATTTTTAGACAGATTGAATACAACTACTTTGGGAGAAATGTGATGATAGATAATATTTCATCTACATCGCCAAGTACGAAAAAAGACATCTATGAAATCATTCGTCTAAATCACTACCAGAAAATTTTATTTGGACAAATAAACGAACAAATTAACTTGTTTATTTGATCAGGTGATTAAGTGACGTCACCCGGTTGTATACGTACACTTCATTAAATCTAACACACATACGCATAAATATTCCCATAAGTACACATATACACATTTACACCCATACGTACACACATTCACATTTACACACATATACACCCATGCGTACACACATTTACACCCTTACGTACACATGAACACATTTATGTTTGTTCCTAGTCTTTTCACATAACTATGTAACACTTTATTTTATGTCTCTTCCTAGTCTTCTCACATTACTATGTAACACTTCATTTGATGTCTTCTTACAAAACTATGTGTGACAAAGTAAATTTGTCTCTCCCATTTTAAAATTTACTTGTTGTATGAGTAGTTGAATTGTCCTAGTGACCCGACCTTCCAAAGTGTCTGAATTTGAAGTAAACATCCTGAGGGAGGAACATTCTAGATTTGCAGACATAAGAGAAACTGAGTGAGCAGTTTTCTATTATCCAATTTTATCCAATATTATTATTTGCGAGAATGAGACCAGCCAATGGGCAGAGATTAAAGAATTCAGTTACAGAAGAAAATTCTTATCCATAATCTCTTTTGAATCAAACAAAATAACAACAGCAATCACACTCAGAATTGGTGTGTTTCTAGCCCGGGCT
The DNA here is from genome assembly GCA_028829895.1 of Sinotaia quadrata. NCBI lineage: Eukaryota > Metazoa > Mollusca > Gastropoda > Architaenioglossa > Viviparidae > Sinotaia > Sinotaia quadrata. Next base: position 140,478,011 of record CM054179.1, read on the forward strand.
CTGTAACCACCATCCTGCCACAACAACGGCGACAAGTACAATGGCGACTTAGTCATCGGAACTCCGGACTAAAGCCTACCTCCACCGACAGGACAAGCAAACATGCAATACAACAAACGAGCGATCAACACCAGCGGCACACACACTGTACAAAAAGTCAATGCCAGACACCACAGCATCAACAAGGCATTCGAATCTCTACTACCACAATGACTTACAAAACAAGCCACATAATTTAAACTCATGCAGTGAGACAACACTGCCACAGCCCCAACAAAGAAAAGAAAATCGACATCTACTCGAAACACATCCACTCCCCGCCCTCTCCGGAATTTTAATTTATTTTTTTTAATCTCCCTTTATCGAATGCTGATGTTATGGTCATTTGTTGATAGTGGTGTGACATTCATGCATTGTCAGTGAGTTTGCAAGCGTGATTGCTCATTTCTTATTTATACCACTTTAATTTGATTTGTTTGCTTGTTTATTTAGGTTAGGTGATAGTTAATTAAATTAGTAACATGTAGATAGTATATTTAATTGTTAAATGTTCATTATGTAGAAATTTTAGAGGAACTAAATTTTGTTATTAGAGCGAATGCACTAAATAATAATATGATGGGGAATTTTCCAATATATTTTATATAAATTTTCATTGTTGCATTTATATTGAACATTATTGTAATTTGAAAGATGTGTGCGTATTGCATCATTTTGACTTAGAAGTGAGGTCCAGAATGAATGAGTGTGCATGGTGGTAGATTTACTGACCGGTGTTTGTTGTTTGTGACTGATAGGTGATCGAGTGTTTGTTGTTTAAGTTGCCTGATAAATGGCCAATAAGCTAGGTAGAGATTATTTTGTGGCAAGTGTATGTTTTGGTATACAAAGGGAAGCGTTGTTAGCTAGGCGTTTAGAAGTTGTTAGAAAGGCATAATCCGTATTAGCGCTAAGTAATTTGTCAGATCGAAAGCATGTCTAATAGGCGCATGTGTGATCCCAAGGGTGATAAAAGACCCATAGCGATTTTTTATCTTCACTCGTTTCTGAAATTTGTCTTTTGGGTGACAACTGGAATGGAGTCCCTCCCTATCGGGTTGTATATGAGAGCAAAACCCTTGGCTGCATTTGATATAATTAATTATTACAAAGTCACCCCAGGGTAAAGAGGTGACACCCACCCCATGAATGATGTGAGAGGATTTTTCTGAATGAACGACTAACATCATACGAGAGTAGCCCATTGTTTTTTTAGTTAGAATAAATTCTTAGTTTTACTCTTTTTCAAGAGGTGGGATTTTCATTTGTTGCGAAAGTGTGTTGATACGGTGATTATATTACACCTTAGTCACTCGGTGTGATCTCAGCAAATCACGGCTGGTTTGCACCCCCACCCATCGAGGAGGAGAGAGGAGTCATTTCTACACCTTCACCAGCAGCTTGCAACAAAAAGCTTCCCGCATCCTCTGGGGAAAGAAAAACATGCGCAGCACACACACACACACACACACACACTTTTTAATTTGATGTTGATGTGATGGGGTGTGGTGTTATGTTGTCATTATGGGACACCCCAGGATGCGAGGAGAAGATGAAACGATGAAGATGACGATGATGAGGCAGTCAGACAATGCAGTTACGGCAGCCACAGCAGAAGAGTCAGAACACACAACACGTGTTTACATTTTCATATGATCTTTATTTAGGCGACACACCGCCAACCACGCTCCTCTCTTGACCAAAGACGACTAAAGACGAACTCTCGCACACTCTCTCACACACAAAATATCCGTGTCCGGGCGGCAAAGGGGACTACTAAACAATTCTAGAACTGATATGAAAACTAATGCTAAACGGATACATCTGTGCTAACCTACTTTCGTTCTAACATAAATTCCTCCTAAACTACCTAGAGTTATTTAATACTTTAACTATAAAAAAATAGTACACTAAATACTCTTTAAATACAATACTTGCTTACAATATAATTCACGAAATAAATTATAAAATAAAATAATTAACTATATTCATGTGCCAGGGAAAAACCATGTACACATACATAAATCATAAAATACACTTAGAAAACAATATAAACTAACTTGCACAATTATATAAATATAAACTACATCCCACCAACTATTAGACTATCTAAACATCAACTTTCTTAATATATAATATGATAAGTGGCGGTTAAACGTGTACACAAAGGCACAGCCATACACATTACTATATAGCAGACCGCGCCGAGTGATTCAAACCAGCGGCCGATGACCTACTTTGCCGCCAGGCAAAACAAGCGTTACGCACACGCACACACAGCTCTGTACACACGTACATCCACTTCCACATTGATGTTGGTTACTTTGTCCCTGGCGTGATTCTGACTTTGATCTGAGTGTCATTCCAGTGCATGAGCTTAGTGTTGATTGTGAAGTGACTACAGTGTAGTGAACTGGCTTATGACGAACTTATTTTTCTAAATCTTGTTAATTTGTGTTTGTTAGTGAAGTAGTTTCTATCATTTGTTTTCGTAATCCGAAGTGATAGTCTAATGATTACGTCTTGTCCTCATACACATTGATTCTAAGCAAAATCTGAGTGGGAGCAGAGCCAACTTGGCAGCATACCAGATATCGGCAGAACAGATGCGATATATATATATAATCAGAGACCCATACTATGCACCTGCACTTGTAACTGATGTCTTTGTATCATAACTAATTACTCATATTTGATATAATTCATTATTACAAAGTCATCCTAGGGTACAGCGACGACAGATATTATGAATGATATGGTGGAACAAGGGAGACAATCGAAGTTAAGTCAAAGTCCTAGACTGGGGTGGTGGTGGATTGCATATGTCTGGCCTCCCCTGGTTGATGGCTTTACCCTGGCACTGAAGTGGTTTGAGCTCTTTCTTCTAGAGTGAAGACAATCTTGTCCAGAGAACTCCCGCTGTTTTTAAAGTCACCAAGTTATTTCCCAGCATAACTGAATGGTGCTCAAAATGGCGATGACCACAGGAAAATATGGCCAGTTTTCTCTCAGTCTTTTTCACAGTGTATGTCCTCGAAGACAAGTTACTCTCTCTTTTATTACTGATTTTAGTCATTAAAATATGAGATAGGATAAAGAAAACCTCCCAACATATGTTCCCAATTAGTTTGGATAATGGTTATTCTACTGTGTTTTCAGAAGGCAATTCCATCATAGAAAGCGATACTTGGGATCAACCAATGAGACCACTGAATACTTCTATGATAGTTCTGGTGCACGACAAATTGAGGTGCCAAAGCATGCGCCCCTTTGTTGGAGTCGGTGGCGGGTGGGGAGTCGTGATAATAAACTAAAATCGCTTTAATGGGAAAAAACAAAAAGAAACCACAGACTAGGACAGTTCAGATGAACTGCATGTGTCTCTACTTTTTTTCACCATGAAAAATTGCCACACATTTTAATTGTCCAGTCTACGTGTAAACTCTCTCTCTCCTCTTTCTACATTTGCCCTTAAAAGAGGGGATGGTTGGTACTGTTAAAAATGTCAACAGACTTAACAGTGCAGACCTGATGATAGAATGTGACAGGGAGATGCATGCAAAAAACAACAACAAAAAATCAAAAACAAACAAACAAACAAACAATACAACAACCCAACCTAAAATCCAAAGCTTTATTCTCTGTTGCCATGAAAGTTTTCCCCACATAAATAGGTTTTGTTTGATAAGCTTCAACTTAGAAAGTGATTTTTCTGCACTTGCTTTTCCCATATAATGAATACATGTGAACGATTTTCTATTAAAAATATCATATGCATTTATATTTTTTTTTCCAACTTCCTGTCTAAAAACACTGTTTATTTATGAAAAATTGAAGAAGACTCATTCCTGAGGCAAATCATGACACCCCTCTCACACATATACACACACCACAGAACCAAAAAAATAATACAGTAATGTTTGGGTTTTTAATTTAAATGCTAGTTACTGGAATATTTGCACCCATCATTATTATTTGTGTTTCAATCTGACAATAACTCGATGAACCTTAAACATTTTGTTAGTAGTTATTCCCCTTGACCGAGCTGTGACACTCCAGCGATGTAACAGAAGACAAACCTTAACAAGGAACTCAATAACTTTGCAACACAATCTGCTTCATTGCTTTTATGATGTATGAAATATGCAACAACTGATTCGCGCTTCCACCACGCGTACGACGATCAACCATTCACCGCTAAGCTACTGGAAAGAGTTGCATGATTTTTTTTTTTTAAAAACAGGTGAAACAGAAAAGAGAGTTAAAAATTTAACATCAGTGTCGCCAAAGCAAAGGTCCTCACAACTGGGTCAGTATGTAAAATGTATAATAAAACTGCAATTGTAATAAAAATTTAATTAAACTTAATTTTAAAAATGAAATAGATCATCTAGCAGTACGTTGAACATTGGTTTATTATAGTATAATGCTTTATTTAAAATTACATGTAAACACTGCGCATTATATTATAATGATAGCAAATAATGACTGCTATGATTTTATTTGATGCTTTTCTAATTTAAATGCAGACATACTAGTTACTGAAACGTAGTACAATTGACTTAATGAGATGAAATTAAGAAGTGTATGCTTGTTTATTTGTTTAAATCTGACAAGCATCACTAGAACTAGTAGAAGACAGCTTAAAATCAGAGAACTTCACTGGAAAAAAGCTGACCCATAGGCAGTAGCATAGCAAGGTTTTTTTCCCCCTTGTCTAGAGCTTCAGTGGTGTCCCCCTTTGAAACACCGAATGGTCTGATTTTGCTAAGTAAACTTCAACAGCGAGTGATTTCATTTGGTCATTTTACTAATAGTTTAAACTGTATTTTACGACAGTGCAATTTTGCTCATTAATTAGGCCCTAAATGTTTACTCTGTAAATTTGTTTGAGGTGAGAAGTCAGAGCTCGATGAAATAAACAAAATTCGGCGTAGAGCATTTACATTTTCACGTTCAGCTGTAATAAAAGTTTGCATTGCCAAAAAATGGTGAAAATAGCGATGAGACCTCACAGATAAGCTTAGACCCTATATTAGTTCGACAGTTACAAAATATAATTATTTTAATAAATTGTATTCTGCGCACATATAAGCCAATATATGCAATGTTCTTCTGAAAGTTTTGATTCAAAGTATATTTCTTTGACAAATTATATTACAGTGTTAAGGAAATAAATAATATATCGGTCACTTGAAATAACAGTATGATTGCAAACATGCTTAGTGAATCAAATAATTATTTTTCTGTAACCAGACATAATTATGCTAATAATAATATATAATTATATATAAATATACATTTAATTTTAAGTGTCTACTTTGAGTTTTAAAACAGTTCATCGAGAGTAAGAGAATTATGCTCCATCAAGCTGATTCTTTATTTTTGATATTAACAACATTTTGCATGAATTTTCAGTTTTAACAACATTACCACACATTTTAGAAAATATACAAAAAGCAATGTACATGTTTTAGAAATTGAATAATTGTTTGATTTGTTACAATTACTGAATTAGACAATGCACAAAAGTTAATAATTAAGGGTCTCTGTGTCATGATAATACTTAATAGAAGACAACAAAATAATTAATCATACACATACATGGATATAATAAATTATACTGGCTTTTTAATGATAATATTTAATTTAGTAAAATTTTCACTTTGATATTTTCAATTTTTTCCTCAATTTTCACACAATTTTTTGGATTTATATGCTATTTTTTTCTTAAAATATAAATAGCTTTCTTGCATATTTACAAATTTGTAAAAACACAAATTTCAGCTTGGGTTATAGATGAAAGAAAAAGGTAATCTACAATCTTTATTTTACTTAAAACATATTTTTTCTCATAACATATATTACTTATTAGTTCCATGATCAGCATTCTAAGTGACCATTGGAATAGTTGACTTATTTTATGTTCCTAAAATTTGGCATGCTGAATTATCAAATATATTCAGTTCAAAAAGTTACTTGTGCTAAAAAGACTGAATGCAATAGCTTTGGTATTCATTATTTAAAATTTACGTAATTTCTTATGGTTTTCCTTATTGGTATGTTAGCAAAAGCTTCATAACATTTTATTTTTTCTTATCTAAAATATTTTAACTGTAACTGTAATAAAACTTAATTAAACTTTTTATTTACAAAATGGTCTCTTAAACTGATAATACTAATACATGTACTGTAATAGTAATACTAGAAAATTAATATTATTATTTACCATTAGAATATTTTCTGAAACATTGTTTTACTTGCTAGCAGAATTTGATCTTGGCTCCAGTTTTATATTTCTAATTGCCATGATTGACTGGGTATCTTCATTTCTGGCTGTGGCTGTGGTATTGCTGTTGTACTGGTTGCTAAGGCCAGAACCTTCACCAAAAGCCAAACTGTATCATTTACCAGGTATGAATGATTTGTTTATCTTTGCTTATTTCAAAATAAAGAATATTCTAATTACTTGATACTTTACTGTAATTACCAGATTTCCCATTAAATATCGAATGCTTCCTTTAATTAGTTAATATAATTTAAAGTCTTATACTCTTAATGTTTTTTTCCATTAATTATTAGATTTTTCTCTTAATTACTTGATGTTTTACCTTAAGTAAGTTAAGACATATTGGCTGGTTGGTTGTTTTTTTTTGTTAAATCTGGATCATGAATATTTCTTATTAAATGTTATGTTTTCTTTTAAAAAACTTTTAAATTATATAAAAAATATATATTTTTTTTTACACAGAGGCAGTGACTGAGTGAGTGGGTAGATAGTTTCTCTTATTACTTATTTTAGTATGTTTATACAATGCTTTTAGATGATTACCAATTTTAATAATGTTTCAGAGTGATAAATAATACCTATCTCTTTTTTTCTTGAATTATAAATTCTGGTTCTATAATCCTTCATACCCTTCTAAAACACTATTTTATTAATATAAGTGTCAGAAGATTACATTTAAAGGGAACATTATTAATTGTACTTATATGCTTGTTATTTGTGGTATTGTTTACTAAACACAGTGAAGATGAAAATAAATGACCCTTTTTGTTTACTACTAGTACTATTATAATTATCACTTTCATCAATTTCTTCACATACATATTTTTATATTTTCCCTTTATACAATAATTAAATTGGCATTTGATTGGTGATATATGTTCTTTCAAAGAAAAAAAAAATGCAGACTATTAACTGGTTATAGTTTTTAAATTACCCTTTTGGTGTTTTTTTTGTGTGTGTGTGTGTGTGTGTGTGTGTGTGTGTGTGTGTGTGTGTGTGTGTGTGTGTGTATATGATTATAAGTGTGATTAGGTCTTTGGTGTGTTAGTGTGTATGCATGTATATATTTATGCTACCCAAAAGCCTAATTTTTAGCCTTGTCTTGACTGAAAAAAAATAAACAAATAATAAAATGTCTAACACAATGCCTGCACATTGGCGCGCGTACACACACACACACACACACACACACACACACACACACACACACACACGCATGCACGCACACATGCATACACACATACACATACACATGCACACACAAACTGACATAGAATTAGAAATAATGGATGAATGAGAAAAGAACAGTTTTATTGCAAGTTCATTTTAATGTATTGTTAATGGCATTTTAAGTATGAGTCTGTTAATATGAACCTAGATAAAGAAGATTTTATGAAAAGTTCCTTATGGCTCTTTGCTATTTCTAAATTTAATTTACCACTTCAATATTTATTGTTGGTCTAAGCTTTAGGATGATTGTGTCCTTTGGAAAATATAACACTCTGAATCAAATGTACTATCATTTTGTGTGTGGATAGGGCAGGTGGGGTGGAGCTATGATTCATGCAAATTTATAATGGCTGTCTGGGTTTTCAGGCAAGTGGTACTGGCTGAAGATAGTAGCCTTCAGATGCATGCTTTACCTGCGAGCAAGAAAAAGGAAAAACAATTCGCTCACTGATTTGAGAGGCTATGGAGAGAGTTCACCAGAAGTACTTGAGAACTTCCTGCCTCTGGTTGATAACCCATATGTCAGTTTTAATCTTTATAACTTAAAAACATTGCTTTGTTGTATATGACTATGCGATAACAAGAATAGAAATATTATTTTGTTGTATATGAGATAACAAGAATAGAAGCATTGTGTTGTTATACATGAAATAATATTCCTTTTTTATCTAACATAATTGTAGTGAAGCATTTTCTCTCTAATGAAAATAATGACAAAATTTTGCTTTTAATGATATAACTTAACTGAATTGTAAGATTTTCTTTAGTCAGAAAATACCCTATGAACTAATATAATTTGAGATAATGTTTTGCAGAATGAAGAAATTATAAATGTTGTCATTGGAAATGCTGATTTGAAAGCTAACTTGATATGCTGATTTCATGTACAAATATATAGCCTACTATTTGTACTAACATGTAAATAACTACAGTCAACTTAGGAATGTGACCATCCTACATACAAGCATGTGAAGCAATGGGCACTACCAAAGTGTTTAAGTTTCCTTCAAATTCTTATTCTGGGTATTGAAACCATTTAATTAGTTATGGGGACTAACAGCCATTTGTTACCTAACTAATTCCTGAAGAGATGGTGAATGCCCATTTTCTACCCAACTCTTTGCCTATAAATGGGAATTATACTTTGGCTGCATATAGATCATTTCCATTGTCTGAATTTAAACAGCAGCATCATTGCAATCTGGGTAGTCATTTGTGTGCAGGAAATATTAAAATATAGCATATAACAGAGGTTAGGCATCTAAAATTTGTTTTTACTGACTGTCTATAATGTGCATGAATTTGCAGCACTGTGAAGAACGGGAAAGTGTTCAACAAATTCCCTTAGAATGGTACATAACTTTTAAATCATATCTGAGTGTATAGTCAAAACTTAGAATCAAAAATAAATGTTTGCTTTATAGTTAGAAAACTATTTTGCATCCTGTATTTCTCTCGTCTGCAAAAACTGACATGGGTTAAGTTGAAGCATATGGCTACTCTATTTGGCATTTCTTATTAGTGTGTATATAGTCAGACTAAAAATGTGATTATTAAAGTAATAAAATAAAGTAATAATATCCATTACTGTATATTTCCTTTCTAGTATCTTATTTTCCCTTCTTTCAGTGTACTGGCATTTGATAAGTGTTATATGCTATTTAAAAATTAGAGAAGTTACTTATGATCCAGTCTCTTAATTATCTTTTTCTTTCTTTTATATCTGTTAACCCTTTTACTGTCATAAATATTTCATTCACATTCATCAAATGGTGGATAAGATGTCAAACTATTATATTTTAGGGATGACAACTCTTTTAGATTTTTATAAACGATTCCCCTCCCCCCCCCTGTTAAATGCTGTCAGTTTAGATAAACTTTGGATCAGAAAGTTTACTGATTTGACAATCCTGAAAATTAATGGGGAATTTTTTTTGTAGGCTAAGCAGTAAAGGCCCAATCCTTCGGTTAAGTAAAGAATTACAACTATTATTTATCAATCAGTGAAACTGGACTTTGTTTTATTTATATAGTTAAAAATGTAAATGAAAACATTTACATATCATTAGCAGGTATGTGAAATCTCTCCTGAATGTAGGCAATGGACTCAGTTTGCATTGGTGCCTACAGCAGAGAAGGACATAACATAACTCTCCGAATTGCTAGAAGGCCAGAGCGCCATGCAGAGATCTGGATGTGCCTTGATGTTCCAGATGTGGGTTTTCTGCACCATCCTGTCCACCCGGACACCACCATTTACAATACAGATCCTAATTCTTATAGTGCAGATGGCTTGCGGTTTGAAATGATTGAGCCAATGAAAACCTGGAGGGTCAGCTACAGTGGACAACTCAGGTAAATTTCTCAGAACTGGAAGAGTGAATTTTCTCCCCTAAATCTTAATGTAATTCTCTGTTTGAAGTGTGATTTGTTCTGGTTTGTTTTGTTTGACTTCTTTTTAGTTTAGGTTTTAGTTTAACTTGAATTGGTGCTTTTCTGGTGTGATAAGTCCATCTTTCTTCTTTATTGAGTTTTTGGTATATGAGGTGAATAGGTCTGGTACTGCTAATAATGGCTCCATATCAGGTAATATTCACTATCCCTTTTTGTGAGTTCTTGGTGTTTTGCTTTTGGTTAATTCCATTATCATGCTATTTTTATTTATTTTTTTTTTATCCAAAAAGCTTTAGAGGTGTGAACACTAGATTATTGAGTTGGAGACTCAGCCAGCCTATGTGCCTGGCATAATGTGCTTTGCTCGTTTAAAGTTGAGTTGTTGGGCTTGTTCACTGTGAGATTCCCACCAAGTTGAGTGTTATATTTATAGTGTGTTAATCCTTTCCTTTGATTTCTTGCTTAGGAAAGTATAATTATATAGCTTAATTTTTAATTATATTAATCTAGTGAAAATTGTTACTCATAAATTTACTTTTCCACATATTCTTGTTTTATACACTCAGCGTGTACATTCATGCAAACAAATTTCAGCATCAGCACAATAGTCTGTTAAAAATGTTACAACAGACACAAAATAACATTAATTTAAATCATGTATTATTTAGTTGTTTGCTTTTGTTGTTTGTTTGTTTTTTTTCATAGGGGTGGGCATTTTGTTCTAATTTTAAGAAAATTATCTGAAGGATCACTTAAAAAATAAATTGAATATTAAGTATCATTAAAATCTGATTAAAGTGATTTATATGTGTTATAATTACTGTCAGCTGAATAATCATCCGTATTTTTAATGTGCAGGGCATATATATATAAATTAAGATTCTCTTATACTCAAGCATAATCATTTAATCTGATCATACTGTATTTAAATGCAGAGATGATAACACTATATGATAATAAAAATTAATTTTTAAATAACCATTTATTCCATACATTTTAAACTGTAATTATTTCGGTCTAAAAAAAAAAAAAGAAAAAAATACTAAATTATATTTTGGCATAAAGTGGGAAGCATATAATATTTAACCACTAGAATTATTTCTGCCAACCAGAATGTGCATCTCCTATAACTGTTCAGATCTAAATTAAATTATGTATGTATTGGTTAGAGAAGTAATCCGTCATGTATTTATTGGTTAGAGAACTAATCAGTCATGCATGTATTAGTTAGAGAAGTAATCAGTCATGCATGTATTGGTTAGAGAAGTAATCAGTCATGTATGTATTGGTTAGAGAAGTAATCAGTCATGCATGTATTGGTTAGAGAAGTAATCAGTCATGCATGTATTGGTTAGAGAAGTAATCAGTCTAAACTTCTGTTTTAAGCTTTTTCTCATTTTGCTTTACTGCCCCAAACCTTTATTTAATCAACATCTAAATAAAGTTGTTTTGAATGCAAATAAGTAAATATTCTACTGTTGATTTCATTTAGACGGAAGCTTCATGGCTGTGATGATGACAAGCTGGACACTTTACTTGATGTGAGGTTTTCTTTCTTGTGAGTACTTTTACTGTGTTATTTTGTCAAACATTTCATCAGTTTTTTTTGAGTTTCATTTATTATTTTCACTATCTCTGCAAATGATCTTGCTGAAATAGATAGATATTATTTATGAACGGAACAGTAATAATGTTATTGTTCTAATTGGTCTAATACTATAAGCTACACAGTAATGAGTAAAACTGAATTGTGATTACTGTATAATAGACATACACAGCTCTGCACAAACACACAAAATCAATTTTCAAAATATTTTTTTAAACTTTCTTTTTTTTAAAAACAGGTGGAATGCCTTTTCTGCACCTTTCAATTATGATACAGATTTGGATCCACTGTTACTGGGAGATGCCATCGCTTGTGAACAATGGAGTCTGGAATACTTTGATAGACTAAAGAGGTTTTGTTATTGAACTAAGTGTATTGTGTAATAGCATTTGGACTAGCAAAAGTGTATAGTCAGTTATTAATCCTTAAAGTATGATAACTGATTTATAGTTTAATTTCATTGCACAGTTAAAAGAGTCTGTTACTGGAAGGAAAAGAGAAACTGCTATTTTTAAGGAGATTGTGGATAATGGAGAACATATTTTAGTATTTTGTCATAGAAGACATATTTTGCTCTGACGACTTTTTAAAGGGAAAAGCTCATTATGAAAATGTTAAAAAACATATTTAGATGATGGTGCAGTTTTATTTGAGTGCAGGTATTTATCCACGCCAGCTAATTCCACTTTCCAGAATTAGAACAGATGCCCAATATCCTGGGATTAGGGAGCAGTGAAGGATCACCTACTACATTTTGTAAATCTCTAAATTTTCTAAGTCTGGTTGTTGTTTATTTATTTATTTTTTAATGACTACTACAAATGTATTTGATTTCTAGAGAAATCTTCTCTTGGAAATTTGCAGATTTACACTACACCATAGATCATCATTCTTTGTTTACAAGACTAATTTTGTAAATTTCTTTGAAATGTCTCATATCAGTGCTTGTGGTTAGGTTGGTTTTAATGCCTTAATCCTCGTCATCTAGTAGTACAAGATCTAATAAATAGATAAACCTCCCTAATTCATAGTATCAAACTGTCACAGTTTAAGATTACTAGCTGCTTTGATCATTTAAAATAAATAAATAAATTATATTAATCTTTATTAAGATATCAAGATCTCAAGTGTTTTACATTTTGGTGGCTGAGCTTCACAATCCCAAGCTTAGGAAATTGTTCACTGGTTGGAAAAATACAATTGACTGGGATGGTCCTATGTTCCCAAGCATGGGTCTAGCATATAGACCTTTAGGCAAAATATGCAGCCACATCTCCTTAACAGTTTCCCTTTTTTTTTCCCTTCAAAGACTTCTTCATATCTTCTAAAAGAATCATTTACTTTTTCTTCTTATTCCATCTGTCTGTTTTATTTAAATAAAATAAAATAAACTTGCTGAAGAGTGTCTTTGTCACAGTCAAATACTTGTTGTTTTTCTCTTAAGAAAAAGAATTTGTACATTTATTTCAGAACTTTCTGTATGTTGTGTTGCAGAGACCATCAGACATATTATGAGCAGTGGGGAGAACTCAAGGGAACTTTGAGTATTGAAGGCCATCCATCTCAGCACTTGTGCATGAAAGCAATTAGGAACCATTTTCATGGTAATTGTTTACTTCATACATTCCTAACTCGAAAGCAATTCAGGACTGTTTTTATGGTAATGTCTTTACTTCATACACTCCTAACTTGAAAGCAATTCAGGACCGTTTTTATGGTAATGTCTTTACTTAATATACTCCTAACTTGAAAGCAATTCAGGACCGTTTTTATGGTAATGTCTTTACTTCATACACTCTTAACTTGAAAGCAGTTAGGAACTGTTTTTATGGTAATGGCTTTACTTCATACACTCCTAATTTGAAAGCAATTAGGAATAAGTTTTATGGTAATGGCTTTATTTCATACACTAAAGTATTGTAATAAGATTGGTGGTGGTGGTGGTGAATATGACGCTAATGTTGGTGGGGATGGTGGCACTGTTAATGAGCGTGATGGCATTGACAATAAATTACTAATAAAGTGCTTGACAGTTAATCTGATTGTTTCACATCTTTGTAATGAATAACTTTGTACAGTATGCAACACATCCTTCACAGACTGATTGAAAACTGGCAAGATAACACAGTGATGACAGCAATGACACAAAAGATTAAAATGTACTACACAATGAATTAGACTGTGCAATGATGAAAGTTTTCTCTTTTAAAGAAAGCAGCATAAATTTAAATATTACTTTTCTAATATAGATTATTTTTTAATGTTTAAATAAAACTTGGACATTGCTACTAACTAAAATCATTTTAATAATCTCAGGTGTGAGGCAATGGACTGCCTTCTATCGGTACATCTGCTGTTTTCTATACATTGAGGTAAAACAACATTTTTACTTATAAAGTAATTTTCTTGAATTGTTGGTTTGAGTAAAAAAAGAAGTCTATAAACCTAAAGCGTAAAAAATGATTAATTTATATGTAATAGACACAAATTATTATTCATTGCATAAACTAAACCCTGATATCTGTACACATTATTCTGTCCTAATATTTTTAAGATTTTTGTTTGTACATTTTGTAGCATATACTAAAACAGTTCATACTGCTTCATAAAATTTAGCTTTGAGTTTTTTCTCTTACTTTCAGTTATGTATTAGTACAATACATCTACTGTTAGAAATGGAATGTATTATGAAAAGTTTATGAAATGAATTATTTTTAATAATGATGATGATTAGTATTTGCACTAATTCTTAGAGAGCTCAAAGCACTTTCTGTTAAACCAATCATTCATGAAATATCAAGCATTTGAAGATTGATTAAGATAATCCCAGTAATTTGTATCAAACTTGAACCTTTCAGTGAGAGGCTAGTGCCTTGGCCTCACTCCCCCCAAACATCATTTATAGAAAGAAACATAATTATCATTTTCAGTACAATAAATTCATATTATTAGAATGGAATCACTTTCAAATTAGTGCTGTGTCAAATGAATTTATATTCACTTATATTACTTTGTTTTCAGAATGGAGTCACTCTTCAAATTAGTGCTGTTTCACATCCTGGAAAGTTTACTCAGTAAGTTCTGAAAAGTATTTAATATGTACTTAAGAATTTATATATCGAGTGAGTTGAAAAATGTTGGAAATCACTACTCTAGAGAAACATCAGTAATTGTGTGAAATTTACTACTCTCTAAACAAAACATTTGAATCTTTCTTCCTTCCTTCCTTCCTTTCTTCCTTCCTGTCAGTTTTATCATTTTGCATACTGATGAAATAGAAATAATTAAATATTTTTAAAATTGTTTTTGGTATTCTCTGTTTGTAGTCTGAGAACAGGGTGTATAACTTATCCAAGTGGAGATCAGACAGCAATAAAAGAGGTGAACTTGAATCTTTGGGAGGTTGGAGAAGAAGAACAAATGCCTCCAGCCAAATGGAGCTTCACTTTTGCTGTGGGTGAGTACACTCCCTTTATTTGCCATATAGGTCAACTAATCCATGGCTTTCAAAAGCACACTTTCTTAATTTTCAGCTTTCTTTCACCACACCTGTCA
Source organism: Sinotaia quadrata (assembly GCA_028829895.1). NCBI lineage: Eukaryota > Metazoa > Mollusca > Gastropoda > Architaenioglossa > Viviparidae > Sinotaia > Sinotaia quadrata. The sequence continues at coordinate 140,493,124 of CM054179.1, forward strand.
TTCATACCATATCTTGCAAGAGTCTTCCAGTGTTTTGTCACTTCTATTGCAGCTGTATTATTCTGATTAGTGTGGATTATCTTCATTGTTAAAATATTAGATTAGTATGGAGTATCAGATAATTATTACAATACCGCATTAGCAGATGTTTATTGTAAATTTATTACAAACAGTTCATAGTTATATTTTATTCACTGTATTTGATTTTACTTTTTACTTATAATCATGAGCTGGCTATCATAATTTTATGTGTGATGGTTATAATTTTACATAACCACATTAACATAAAACACATTTAAATTTTCTTTTCTTTTCTTTTCTTTAATTTTTTTATGCACTTTCAGTTCATTGAAAAATGAATTAGGCGTTTATTTTAATTAATCATTTCTCAAATTTTCTTCTTACAAAATAACTGAAATGATAATTTTTTAATTATCTAAAATCTTCCTGTGCACTGGTTTGGTATTTGCAATAATCAGTCTGCAAAATCATGCACTATGGGAGTGATAAATAGAACACACATTGCAGTTAAATAAATAAATAGCTTGAAATCTAGAGAAATGTACTAAAGTACCACCGGCTAAATTTCCTACAGACTTAATTTTTGTTACATAGGATTATATCTATCTTTTGCTGAATATTTAAAATTAACAAGATCTTATTCGAGTTAAAGCTTTTTAATTTTTTAAGAGTGTATGACACTAATAATTTTGCATTGCCATCAGTTAGCATTTGTAACAAAGGACCATGGGATATTTTGGAAATTACTTTCTTATTTCCTTATTTAATTAATGTGTAATTGTAAAAATGACATTTAGGAATGCCATTTCTTAAATATCCCATGCAAGTACTACTACACAAAGTCAAATATTTGGAAAGTTTGTATTGTGATAGTCCTAACAAGCATGACTCCACTTTAAAACATTTAGGCCATTTGCAATGTGTCTTAGATGGGATAAAGTATGACCTCCACTTAGAGAGCAAAATGTCAACACTGCTTTATCACGAGACTGACCGAGGAGGTGTGGTACATGAGACCTATTGCACTGTCACACTCAATGGAAAAAATGGTTGGGGACTGTCAGAATTTTTCTACAGGTACATGTACAGTATTTTTTATGATTTGTATAGTTATGTTGTGTTTCATTTAACTGTTTGTTTTCCTAATGGCCACTATTTATAGAGGGGCTTCCTAAATGACTCTCATTTGGATCAAAACAGCTGTATATTGACCAGTCAATTTGCTTAGATCTACACATGGTAGGATTTTATGAAATGAGAGCAGAAATAGGTTATGTTTGAACTGTTATTTCACCCACAAAACAAATCCTAATCAGTTTATAATCATAATAAAAGTTACTCAAAACTTATTGTATCATTCAAAAAAGAATCCATTTATGATGACCCTAACCAGTGTGCCTATTTTCCTGAACTTTGTAAAATTCTGCTTTAGCATGTAAGAACCCTGAAGAAAAAAACTAACCATTAAATTAAATGTTATGGAACCATAAATTATATTATTAACTATGTTTTCAATAACCAACATGTAGATTTTCAAGTTTATTTTAGTTACTGTTTTCTAAATTGTAAAATTTAGAATTTTAGAATTAAAATTATCTTTAGTTCTTCTTTCTTCAATATCTACATGGAACAACTCATGCTATGTAAAAATAATATAACTGTGATGGGGTGTGGTGTTGATGTTGTTATGGGTCACCTCAGGATGCGAGGAGATGATGGGACAATACAGCGATAACCACAGCAGAAGAGACAGAAACGCAACACAATGTTTAAGTTTCCATCTGATTTTTATTTAGGCAACACACCGCCAAAACAAGCTTCCCTCTCCCCTTCCTCATAGCGCCAAACATGCACTTCTCTTGACCACTCTCAGACCACTCAAGACCACTCTCCAAGATGACCGACCCTCTCTCACACACAGTAACTTAACAATATAACTTAAAAATCCGAGCCGCAAAGGGGACTCCACTAGACTGAGACTAAAACTAATGCTAAAATGGTTCTTCTGTGCTAACGTACTTTTGTTCTAATATAAATATCTTCTAAACTACCTAGAATTATATATCACTTTAACATAAAAAAATACTACAATAAATACTCTCTAAACAATGTTTTCTTACAATTTAATTTACAACATAAATTATCAAATAAAATAAGGAGAAAACCATGTACACATACATAAATCATAGATTACAGAAAACAATATAAACTAACTTACAAAATTATATAAATATAAACTACATCCCACTAACTATTGGAATACCTAAACATTAACTTTGCTTAATAAATATATAATATAATAAAGGTGGTTAAACACGTACTCACTGGCACAGCCATACACATTACTATATAGCAGACCGTGCAGCGCGATTCAAACTAGTGGCCGATGACCTACTTTGCTGCCAGGCAAAACAAGCGCTAATCACACGCAACTCTATACACACATTTATCCACCCTTCCACATAACAATCAATGATAAATGCCAATTTAATATTGCAGGAATAAGTGTAAGAGTGAGATTCAGGAAGAACCAACTCTTCCACTTCTTTCAGAGCCTTCCTTTGAGAATATGGCTGCCAGCAAAGATGAATGGATTTTGCCTTTCACTGCAGTAGCTTGTGGTTGTTCGGCTTTAGTGGGTGGAAAAGGATCACAGCTGGCATTGCTGACTCAGCTTTCACAGATAGAAAAGGTAAATTTATGAACAGCATTTTTTCCTTCTCTTATTTTAACAGAATCACCCATTTGTAAAAGAAATATAATTTTTAAATTGGGGAAACCATGTGGGAAGGACATAGCAAGTCTTGTCTTTCAATAATCTAGATGTACAACAGTTAAAAGTTAAAAATAGCTTTTGTTTTAGTACTGCTCTGCTCTTAACTGGCTTGTATTACCTGGCACATGTTGTAGTCAACCAAATTCAGAACATTATATATATATATATATACATACATACATATAGTAAGAACTTGATTAATAAGCTGTTCAATAAATGAGATTTTGATTAATAAGTAAATTACTGTGAGGACATTTGGTTCTGTTAATGAGCAGAGTTAAATTATTGATAGCCTTACATAAAATTATCCCATTAAAATAATAGATTTAGTTAATGATGTATCCAGTTAACTAGTAACTCTGTGGAACAAATTGTGCTCCTTATTTTGAAGTTTCATTCTATATGTATATCTATATTTACTCATGCACAAATAATTATTCATGATTTGGATAAGCTTTTATTCCTATTGAGATGTTAATCTCTGGCTTTCCCTACTGAAGACTTTAAGATGTACACACAGCTATTTATATTAGCAGGTAATTTATTTCTAAGAATGACTATTATTTTTAATATTAATTCATATACAAGAACAGCTTTATTTATGACTATGATATGGCAGTTTGTAAGAGTCTGATTATGTGTTTGCATAGAACTGAAGAAGAATATTTATTTTAATGATGGTTGTTTTTAGAGACTAAATTGGTCATTACTAATTCAGTTTATGTTTTTAAAATTACTTTTGTATAAAATATCTTCTCGTACATATTAGAAAATCTGTAATATTTATAATTTAGTTATCATGGAGATTTGTAATCCAACTTTTGTTTGCAACATCATTCACATTTTGTATAAAACATAAATTTGATGAAATGAGACACCTTGTTCTGCTTTAAAATTATAATTTAAGATTTCAGATTATTGTGACTTCTGAGCAAACACTGAGACTGGACTGAATTGACAGTGTGATGCTTGTTGAGTAGACATTTTGACACATTTTTAAATGCTTATTGTAGCTATTAGCTGAAATGACATGTTGACACATTTTTAATGCTTAATTATTGTAGCTATTAGCTGAAATGACATTGTGACACAGCTGAATTGATATTTAAGATGATAAACATATGATTGAGATGATCCTTTATTTTGAATTACATAATGTTGTTAATGAAGACTAAGTAAAAGCTGATGAAAAGGTTGTAAGTTTAAGCTTCTCTTTCCTTAGGAATCTCTTCATGTTCCACCAGGGTTCTGCATCACACTGGCGGCTTTTAACCATCACATAAAGGTATATCATAACATTTACAGTATAAATGAAACATTTCATCCACTGACCTATTACCTGTTTAATTGTAAACCACCCATCATTCTTGTTTTGATATCAGTCATTTACTTTTTAGTACTAGCATTGCCAAATGTACTTGTGTCTTTAAAAGAGAATTTCTTTTACAGATGATAGATGATGGTTTTAATTTGTTTTTTAATTTTTCAGGACCATAAAGTTCTAAGTGAGATCATTGTTTCTCTTTCAACAACAGCAGTGTAAGACTTTGTGGTTTTTGTCACTATTGTTCATTGTATTTTTTTTGCACAGTATTTAGATAATGTATTACTGCTTACTTCCTGTGTTTGTGTGCTTATGCCTTTTATTTAATTAATTATTGTCTGTTTGATTTGACTGTTTTTCACTATAATTCTGCAGAATCAGCAAATGGGGAATTAGGCACTAAACATTAAGAAATCAGACATTCAAGTCAGTCACTGTTTATTGTAGTTTAGTATCTGTATCACTGCTTGGTTGCTTAGTAGATGCTATTTTATTTTCATCTTTTTGCAAAATGGGCATTACATCTATTTGTTGATTATCATGTAATTGAGTCTATTCATGTGGAATTTTTACTTAATGATATCCACCTGGTAAAGTGTATTTTAGTTGTCATGGTTTAGAAGTGTAAAAATACAAAATGAAAGGGAAAAAATATGTGCCAGTCATAAAATGGTATAATTCATTGTTATTAAGAAAAATCATGTGACATTAGTTATTGCTATTAAGGAAAATCAAATCATATGGCCTATAGAAAGATATTAGTGCCTCTAGTTCATGGCAAAAGACAAGATCTGTAGCATTGAAAAGGACCAAGATGGCCTTTTGTGATTGTCTCTTGCAGAAGTGGAGATGGATTATTGCCAACAGCAACTTAGGAGATTGTATAGGTGGAATTACAGAATCCACACACAAAAGACACCGTAGATGTTTGTCTGTGTAGAGCGTGATTTTATTTTGTGTGCAGGGTTAATTTGTTGATATGTATGCATGTGAGCGTGCAAATGGGACTGTTCAAGTGTAGATGGTACAGACAATACAACATTAAAAACAGAGACAGGACAGACCGCACTTGTTCTGAAAACAAAATAGCCAAGCTTATAAATTAGTGTTTATTTATCAGAGGTTTTTTTTTTCTCTTTCATGCTGGTTAATCAATCACTTCAAATACATTCACACACTCTAGGGTGCGAAATGATGATGAAGGAAAAAAGAAAAAAACATATAGTAAATATATAATAAATAATATCTCCAGATTTCACATAGTGGTACTTCCGTTATTAATAATTAATCACAAAATCACATTCTAATTATCTACTTGAGTTCTGGTTCTATTGTTCCATAAATAATTATTATCCAAGTCAATCAGATAAAGAAAATATTTAAAGCTCAGAACAAAATGATAAATAAAATATTTAATGCTCTGAACAAAGTATCTCAAATCCCAGATCTAGGCTTACCTATGTGCACTGAGGTTTCTAAATACGACATTGAGTTACTCACGAACACTGTTTGATGTGATTGTGCTGTCACACACATTTTTGACACAAAGTCCTAGTGTTGAAAAATCTCCCGACCTTCCTGACGTTGGTTCTTTGATGAGTTATCACCCATGCTCTGTCCCACAGAGCTGGCCTGCCTTGTATTAGTTAAAATGAACAAGAGACAGTCCCAGTACCGCCACTCTGACAGTGCTGATGTCACAGGTCACTGTTGCAATGCTGTGTCATTGAAGCCATGGTCTTTTGCCTGTCCATCAAAATGGCTGCTCAGATGCAAAACGCTCCACCCTTGGAATAGACTGGTCTTGAAGCTGCACTAATGCCAGATAAAATGTCCTGTTGACTATTTCATCCACACACCAAACTTATCTTGTATATCTTGCCCAAGATTAGTGGGAAAATATCTTGAAATCCAATGAACTTGCCTAGAGTTGGATAAATATTTCTAGTCACTTTGCCTCCATGGCTAAAAAAAACAACAATGGTGTGAAAGTGATAAATTCTTTTACCACTGGGTGGATTAATGATTCTTATTTTATGATCTATTTAATTCACCTTTCGACAGGTCTTCGTCCTTTGCAGTCGGAGAGACTAAGTCAAGCCATAGAAACAATAATTTGTTAATTATCCTCTGTTTCTAAGTGTTACTCGTCCAGATCAGATTATCCTCTTGCAATTAATAATAATGCTAGGTTCTTGGAATTCACTCTTGCCCCTCATACGTTCTCCATATCCAGCTTAAGAGGATTTTTCCCAAAGTATGCATGACTGACTTTAAGTTTGTAATTTATAAGCTGTTTCCACCCCTTAAGCCTGCATACTTCCTTTTAATTAATTAGTCAAAAGTTGAAAAGTGAAATTAATACATTTTATTAAATGTGACATATAAAGAAAACAATAACACTTTTAATTTTCCATTAAAGTTTTTCCATAAAAATTCCGCTGAGTCGACTTTTCAGCACACAATACTTGAGTTGTCAAAAGTCCACACTTCTATCATTTTGCATGTGCTAAAATTCTTGGAATGATAATCCGACCAACAGCAGCTGTAAATTCGAATGCACAGGTAGTCTTTGCACGAAGAACATCGAAAGACCGTCGCCATATTTAGTCTTGTACACTACACTGATTTTTTCCTTGTACACTACACTGAACTTGTGTGCCAAGACACAGACACACAAAATCTTTGGAAGAGTTCATTTTTAGGTAAGTCATCATATACTGATGTTGTAGTATATTGGGATATAATTTTATACATTCAACCCTCTATTGCAGGCAACCAGGGAAATCCGATTTTCTGGTAATCCCGCTAAAGCGGGATCTCAGGTTCAAAGGGTTCATTTCTCACACAAATTGCACATCACAACAATGAAATGACTGCATTCACGCAAATGCTTGGATCTAGTTTCACATGCATAAATACACAGAATATATATTATGGGTGAAATATCAGACATATTTTCTCAAAGACACTGCTTGGAAATGTAGGTGAATTTTTCCTGCACTCTCTTTAATCTATCATTTCAAAACAAACACTGACTGTGTATGCAGTGATCAGCGACCTTGACATTGGATGGTTGTCATAAACAAAGAATAAAATTTAGAAAAATAATTATAAGTGTCTTCCCTGTGACAGTAGTAGCATCCTGACAAAGTCAGCTGTCAGATAAATATAAATCCTACTCCAAGAAGCAGATACACAAATATTTATTACTTAATTTATTATCAGGAGGTTTTAGGAAACTGTACCTGCAATTAAATCACAATAGAGTATCTATTATGATTAGGATGCTTGTTTCACTTCTTCGTTTGTTATAGATTGTAAATGGCTGAAGTTTACCACTTTTCCATAAATTGCATTTACAACATTTTAATTTTATATCCTACCTTGCAGAACTCAAACATCATTGCTGGAAACAGTATGTAAGAAGACCAGGGATTTGATATGTCAAGTGGCCATTGGTGAATCTTTGCAAGGCGCGATCCTCTCAGGTCTTAGACAGGTTTTTGGAAATGATGTCAGCTGTAAAAGACTTGCTGTCAGATCTTCTGCTGCAGGTAGCTGTCTCTAAATAAGTAATAGTGCATGTAGAGCTAAAAAGAATAGTGCAGGAAGTTCTAAAAAGAGTGGTACAGTTATCTAAAAAGAGTTGTACAGGTATCTTTCTCTTAAAAAGAGTGGTACAGTTATCTCTGTCTAAATATAGTGGTTCTGTTATCAGTCTCTAAAAAGAGTGGTGCTGGTAACTCTCTTTCTGTAAAGAGTAGGGCAGGTATATCTGTGTCTGAAAAGAATAGTGAGGTAGCTCTCTCTAAATTGAGTAGCGCTGGTAGCTCTCTCTCTAACAAGAGTAGTGACTAGCTAGCCTAAACAGGCAGGAAGTATGATATTTACCTGATATTTGTGTTTTTTCAAAGGTGAAGATGGGAGTGAAGCATCATCAGCTGGTCAGATGGAAACTTTCCTTGGTGTTCTTGGAGAGAAAGAGGTATGCCATTGTATTTAAGATTTTTATCGGCATTCTCAGAAAGAGAGGTATGTCATGGTGTTTAAATTGTTTCTGGATGTTATCTTGGAGAGAAAAAAGTTATGTCACAGTATTTAAGTTGTTTCTAGGTGGTATTAAAGAGGTATGCTGCAGTATTTAAGTTGTGCATGAGTAAATATCTGTTCATATTGAAAATTCCAACAACGCGTAATCCTTAATGGCTTTTATCATAATCTTCAATTTATTGCTTTTATAAAAGTTTTTGTTACTGGCACTGTTTGATGAGGTTTTTAAATCATAGATGACGAGTGCCTTACAAAATATTATATTTCAATGATTTGCTTCAGTCTTATATAATGGGGACTGTGCAGAGAATGAATTTACTTCAATCTTAGATATGTATGCTATACAGTAAAATGAATTCATTTCAAACAATAGTAATGTGTACTACACATTGATTTTATTCCAATCACCCATAATATGCAATGTACAAAAAAAATCAATTTATTCCAGTCACAGGTAATGTGTTATGTGTAAAGAATTAGTTTATTTTAATCACAGTTAATGTGTGCTGTACAAAAAAAATCATTTTATTTCTATAACAGGTAATGTGTGCTGTACAAAAAATTCACTTTATTCCAATCACACGTAATGTGTGCTGTACAAAAAAATCACTTTATTTCAATCATAGATAATGTGTGCTGTACAAAAATGTTGGGCATCTGCATACACATACCAAGCAGTGGAGTACAGGCGGTAAGTTTGATTGAAATTATTTGAACATTTAGGATTAAAATGTGAAAAATGTAATTTTGCTTATAGAACTGTACAATGGTATTATGTTTTTTTATTTTTAATAAAATTTTTACTTATATTTATTTAACTTAAATTTTAAGTTTTATTTTTTCCTGCTATATATCATCAGTGTTTTTGCCCTCACACTATATTTTCACAGAATAGAGTTCTTCCCAAAGCTAGAGAAAGTTGTCATTAAAGAACTTTAAATAATTTTCTTGATTGAAATTATATGATATGAATTTTGCCAAATTAAAAATATATAACTCTTTCTTTTTCCAGTAGAGTTAAATTGTGTATTTTCAAAACTGCATGCTTTTTAAATTGAGATTTAGAAGAACTAGTAAATTATATTTAGTTTTTTATTTATTTATGTCTCATAAGTTCTTATATATAAAATTGGTTTCTTGTAATATTTTACAAATTACTTCAGTCATATATGCTAGTAAATGCAGATTCAAATACATCCTTTCTTTGAGAGCAACACATAAATAGGAGTGGGTATACTGCAAACATTCACTTACTCAGATATCATTTACTAGAAGCTTCATTATTTTCTTGACAAAGTCTATATTTCTTCATCTCCTTATATCATTGTGTGTAATCAAAAAATAAGTCTACTCGGCTATTTGTTGTTTTTGTTTTCTTCTTCTTTAAACTGGCTGCTCTCTTGGGTGTAGCAACCATCAAACTTATCTCATCCCATGAATTTTTCCATTTTTAGGTGCTTCACTTCCATTTATTTCAGTTAGCCTGCATTATGAAATTTATTTATATAATTTACGTTGGCAAAGAGTTAAGGTCTTGTGATTTCTTTGAGGAAAACCTTTAGAAGGCTAGACAATGATTACAGCTCAGTTTTAACCTTTATTTTCCCATCATTTTGTTTTATTTTATTTTAATTTTTTTTCAGTGTTAACACCCTAATTTTAGACCCTAATAATCAATTTTACAAGCACATTCACTAGAAATAATGTCAAGTGTTTAGCATACTATATATGAGCATCTTAGTTAAAAAATTTATAGAAATAATAGTTTACTCACATAATACATCTCTACGTAAAACACAAGCATAGCATATCAATAGCAAAATGCACAAAATATTTCTAAGTCCATTCTCTCTCAATCAGTCAGTTAACTCACCATTAAGCTAACAGCTGGCATTCATGACTGGACTTCTTGCCACACCAAATTCAAGTGATTAGACAGTAGAATTCTTTACAGCAGGTGAACTTTTGATCTCATCTCATTGGCTGGTCTCGTTCCCATAAATCTTAACCATTGGATAATAAAAACTACTCATCCATTTGGAAATGGTTTGGATTGCATCCGCAATTTTTAGCATATTCTCAACTCAAGTTGTTTACTATAACTCTGACACATAAATACCATCATAAGGAGTGCCCAACATCGGTTCACTTTGACAATTTATATAACAAACAAGTGTATAAATAAGGTTAGTGAAATGTCCTCTGCCACAGAGTCTAACTGAAACAATTTGTGAATCTCATGGTAATTACTACCTCTGAAAACATAAATATTGTTATACTCTTGAATATTATATTTTATTGCATTATAAATGTAAATTGTCTATAACTTATTTTTTTTTGCACACAACTTGTAAATAGTATTCATTTATATCTGTTCTGTTATTCTGTTTTGACTATGATCAGGTTGTTTGAGGTTGTAAAGCATTAATAGTAATTAATTATTTAATCTGCCAAACTTGCTGGATGCTGCTCTTTTCAGTAATGTCTTTTCTTTCACACAGTTCTAAATCTGAGCAGATTATATTATTGGAATAAAATAATAACAATTTCTAATAAAGGGGTATAGAAAAAAAAATCTTTTGAAAAACAGTTCTACAGTGAAGGAGTGAAAGTTATATTTATGATGTAATTTGAATAATTTACACATATTATTGTTGACTGAGCAGGCAGCATGGACAACCTGTCCAAACTCCAGTGGGTGTGGTCATTCAGGAGATGGTTCCAGCAGAGACTGCAGGTGAATCTTTTGACTTGGATTCAATCATGCTTAGTATTATGCTTCATATATGCAATCATTGTGATCATATCAAAGTCCAAATGAAGTTGGATCTAGATCAATGTTATAAATAATTTAAATCATTTGAGTTAGGTGTTCTAACATAAAGCAAATTTCAAAGTCTTGTAGTTCCAGTAAATATTGTAATATAAATGATTGAAAAAAAGTGTCACATCAAGGTTTTTGATATTATCAACGAATCTGTTTGCTTTTATTTACATTTAACAGTATTTTTCAATAACACTTATGAAATAAAATAACACTTATAAAAATGTTTGGGCCACTATCCTTTGCCAGAAAGTGTTTTATAAAAGTTGAAACTGCTGAATCATGTTGGAGGCTTTGTAAACACATACTTGAAGTGGGTCATTTGGTTTTTAATAATTATTTATACGTAATGTCTACCCCAGAGACATACATATTATCAACTTACAGAAGATCACTTGATTAGTTAGAATTAATTTTATGTTTATTTTATAGTAAATTATGAAGCCCATTTAAAATATTTTAATAACCTGTTCTTCTTACTCACTTAATATGGGAGTATAAATACTTAGCACAGAGTTTCATTGTATTGTAATTTAATTTTCATTTGTAATTATTTTTTTCTGATGCAGGTGTCATGTTTACAGCAGATCCAGTGATGCAAAATTCCAGTATAATTGCTATCAGTGCCAATTTTGGTCTTGGAGAGGTACGGCTTTATTAGTTATCTATGGCTTTTCTAGACATTTTACTTGTGTGTTCTTCAAGTAGGCCTAGCATACCTTTCAAGCATTGTAAACACTGTATAGATAAGGTTGGTAGCTGTTAATCTTTCATGTCGACTGATCACATGTGCATTGGTAGCCCATTTCACCAAGCCTTTGACATACACACAGCTAACTGCTAAAGAGATTGGTAGCCCATTTCACCAAGCCTTTGACATACACACAGCTAACTACTAAACAGATCGAGTTTGTTTAATTATGTGTGCTTTGCTAAACAGCTTTGATGTGTACTGCACATTTCTGATGTGGAACATGCTAACAGTGACCTACAGATGTAGTACCAATAAAGAGAATTAAATGACTAAGTCAACACATTCACCATGTTCACTCAGAATTGATTACCGCAGAATTATGTAAAGGAATTCTTCAATGGTTTTATAAAGAATATACTTCCTTAATACAAGTGTATGCTGTTATGTGTGAGCATTTTCAGATTAACATTTAAGTTAATCAAAATGTGCCTGAAAATAATAAACATGAATCTTCTTGAACTATACAAAATTACTGTTGTAATGGAAAGTTTGCACTGTTCAGTTTGGCAATTCTTTGATTAATATTGAAGAAATTTTATTGAAGAAAACTAATCTAAAGTTAGGAAATTTTCTTCACCAGTCTTGTCAAGCAGAGATGTCATTAACAATATACACTGATAATATTAAATTAACATTTCACATAATTGTTCTGATTCATTTTTGAACAAAGTAAATTATTTGAATCAATGTCTGCTTTGACTTGACACTCAGTTTTTTTAACATTTAACTATGAATTAATATTTTTTAAAATTTTTTGTTTGTTTGTGCAGTAATTCTTGCAATGTAGATCAACAAGTGTATTCTGTAATGTGTTGAAATAAATTATATTTGTATTTGATAATTTTGCGTTGCATATGTTCTGTTATGTTCTTATATTTTATTATATAATGGTAATGCACCAATTTCTTTGGCACTTTCAGTCAGTAGTGTCTGGAAAATGTGATCCTGACACTTACACTGTCCGTAAGGGATGGGACAGCAGTGTGTGCATTCTGCAGCGTGTGCCAGGTTTAAAAACAATGAAGATCACCATGACTGGTCAGTAAAAATATGTAAAATATCATCAGAAAACACCAGACATTTAGGTACATGTCATACTCTCAGAGTTATGATTTATTTTGTATATAAAAGAAATTATCAGTTTATGAATGTGTGTGGGTTAAATGCACAAAATATATATGTTTTGTAATATTACAGATACTACCAAAATATACTCAGATTTATATTCTCTTCATTTTATATTCAAATTTGAAAGAAAGCCTTGATACTTTTTTATGAAGTGTAAATAATGAGAAAATAACTGACCATTTGTTCTGGTTTGTCTATTGAGGTAAAATAAGATAATACAATAGTTTATTACAGTTTAGAAACTGGCTCATCAACATTTCTTTGTTCCATTTTAAGAGATATGGGGGAAAGTGGAGAGGCTTGTTTAGGGGTAACAGGAAACGAGATAAAAGTTTATACATTTTGAAATACATAAGCTCTGTTTGATCTCTCAGTTTGTAAGGAGCAAAAACATGAAGTATTTCAGTTAATTGCAGTTTTTTTTAAAGTTCTTTCATTATAACAAAATAATGTTCATTATGTTAGATGGAATTCAAGGCATAATAGAAGAGGAATTGGAAACAGTTAAAAGCAGTCAGTGCTGCTTGACCGATGATGTCATTCTGGCTTTAGCCATGCTTGGCATAAAGGTATTACTGGATGGTGGTGTGGGGAATTTAATAATGTTTTTTTTAACCCTTGTTAGAGTTATGTACAAGTAATTAAGCCCAACATAAGATTTATGAAATATGACTGAACAAAAATTAATGGATATTTAAAATGGTAACTCTCTGCTTTACCCAAGCATGTGAGCAACATTTGAGTTCATTAAGAAACAAAAACATGATATATATTCTCTTGTGAAAAAAAGCATAGATAATATCTCGAATTCTGTTTTATGTAAAATGTAAGATGTTTCATGTGCTAGTTATATTTCTGTGTTATTTTCTTTTCCATAATTTTACTATAATTTATTTTTAGCTGGAGAAATACTTTGGGACTGCTAGGGACATAGAATGGGCCATATCATGCCAGAAAATATTTCTGTTACAGGTATGGAATTAAGATTGTAAACTGCCTCATTTGTTTTTTTGTCTTTCATATAACAAAATAGTTGTACATAATTATACATATATGTACCTACATATAGTCAGCTCAGTAGGCTAAATATGTATTAATCACTTGATATTAATTTTTTTATTCATCAATACCTGTTCATCATTCTGTATTTGTTTTGTCAACTCCAGTATGGGCTGCACTTAGATAATTTGTCGAGGTCTTTTTGTCATTTTATGTTTAGTTATTTTGTCAATTCCTATAGAACATGTAATTAGATAACATGAAAACTATTTCTAAAGATAAAAATTCTCATTATTATTAAGTTAATTAATTAATATCTTTTCGTAATATTTTATCATTATTATTCACTAGTATTATATTTAATGGTTAATTTATTATCTGTAGTACTGTTGAGATAATTTTTGCTTATTTGTACACGAAGCTTTAGAAATCTGCTCTGATGTCAGCAAAATAACTCTTTTGTTTTACTGTCATCTAAAACTTGTTTGAAGGCCATGTTTTTGTCTGTGTGCATTTTGAAGTAGTAACTGACTTGGGAAGATTAGTCTCTGCAACCTAGTGTACTGGCAACCACTAAGGTAGGTTGGTACCGGATGCCAGACTTGCACAGGACGAACGCTGGGTATCTGTTGGATACCTTGAGGCAAGAAAGGAAGAAATCCACAAGCTGGGTTGTGGCCAGAATCCCCTCTATCGGACACCATCAGTTATGAGAAGACTATACTAGTGCACTGAATCGTGGTATAGTCTGTGACTTTTGAAGGCTTCAGGCCTCACCATTTAAACTTTTCATCACAAGAAAACTCTCATGTATGCAGACACATAATCTTTAATCCCAAGTCAGCTGGAAATGTATATATACTCTGATTTTTCTTGTATGGAGTTTTCTCCTCACAAAACTAAACAACACCACTCAGTCCATGGAGTACCAGCAACTAGAACCAAGGCACACTGGCAACACAGATCATACTCAGACAATGAAACACTAAAAACAGTATACAAAGAATGAGTTTTTCTATTGTGAATCTTGTTCAATATTCTTGAGAGAGTACTTACCAAACTGTTGTGCTTACTTCAGGGACATTAGGACTCTCTTAGGATATTCCATTGGAACTGACCAGAATTCTACTACAATCCAGAATTGGAGTTGACCAGAATTCTACTACAATATATGTCATTGCCTGCGAAAACCCAGCTTAAAGTTGCTATAATTAATATTGCGCTACATCCATTTGTAAAAAAAATTCAATTTTGGGATTATATTGATCATTATTTTTCGATAATCCAATTTTTTTTTTTGCTGTTTGAACTCAAGATTATAGCTTGTGTGTCAACTCTTTGATCCAGCATGGGACTACTTCATACCTATTAACATGACTGTGTGATATTTTTTAGTGATGGAGGTGTACACGTGCCACCTTGAGTGAGAAGACTCTTTGTTTCTATTTATAATACACAGGACATGTGGCTGCACATGAATCAGACACACAGTTGCCTAAAATTTATTGTTATGGTGATTCATCTTCTTCATCCCAACTTTGGCCCTGAGTGTTTTAAAAATTAATTTTAGGATTGTAACTTTTTTTTTTAGTGTGCAGTTGTGATTTATTTATGGTAGTGCAAAATAACATTATAATTGGCAAAATTTTGCTATCTGGGATGTAAATTAATTCATTTTAGAAGCAAGTAATCAAGTTGATACCAATGGACGTAAACTTCGATAGTGTATACTATTCATGTGTTGCCTGCTGCATTAGCTAGACTGCTGAAGAGTAGTGTTATAGACAATAATATTGACATTTCTAATGTCATAGTTGATTATTTCAATTCTAATGTCAGCAATGACAATGATGAAAATATTAAAACAACCAGGTGAGAGTTAGTTATTATTCTCGTTATTGTATAGTTTACAAAGTATACTCTTTTGATCTGTTTCAGTTTAGTAGAACAGAATTTGTTATGTTTGCAAAGGTGGAAACCGCTATCCGTAGTGTGCATGCCTAGTGATTGTTTATGAGATCTGAATTGTCAGGGCTTGTCAGAGTTGCATATGCACTTAGTCTCTTTTGGCAGAGTTAACAATAGTGTACTAATGTGTAATCAAGGTTGATGTCCAAATTATCATATATATTTTGAACCATACACTCATTGGAAGCAGTATTGGTTCTAATAAGAGCATCTGGAGTGTGAATGAGAGCCTTCTTGTGATTGTACTTCTTTGTCTTCATATTGCTATTGACATTGTTCTTTATCTATGTTTTGAGAATTGTTTACTTTGGATAGTGTGCTTTGATACATACAACATAACTTAGTTGTGTCAATATCTGTCAGCATTAACACTTAGACTTATTTAGTGTTAATGTTGACACAACTGCTTATGTTGGGACTTTCCTTTGGATTGACACATAACACCTTTCCTATCTGCACATTATTTTGTCCTCTTACCTTTAAACATGTTATATTATCTAGTAGAAGTTTTGTGCCTTGTGACTGAATATACATTTTACTTATGTCCACGAGGTGCATTATTTGTTCTAATTAAATATTTTGTTATGTATTCAGAAATCTTTCTTTGGGTTGCACATTAGAAAGGTAGGGGCTGAGCTGCAGATTTGAATAGGTAGACTTAGGAATGTAATACCACAACCCACCCCCCAGCAAGTGGCTAGCCAGTAAACTGAAGATTATGGATATTGTTTATTAAATTTCATAACTATGATTTGAAGATTGTTTACTTCCATAGGGGGTGCATTTATAGAAGAGTGAAAAGAATTTTCAGCATTTGTCAGTTTACACTAATTCTTTTGAGTGTGACTCTTTATTAAATAAAAGTCAAAGGCTTTATATGTATTCATATTTTGATTTGTTCTTTCTTTCTTTTATGTAACAAGTTTTAATTTTCTTACAATTTGCCTGAGTGTATTCACTGTTGTCACAGTGTCGACCCATCACAGCAGTTGAACAAGAAACAGAAGAAGATTTGATTCATGAATTTGACAGCGCTTTGTCCACAGACTATAGCTGGATCACAACTGCAAATATAGGGTTCGAATATTTATAGTAATCTATAAACTTTAAATAACTGATATATTTTATATACTGAGTAGTTTAATGTGTTAAGCAAGTTATTATAGAATTTGAAGTGTATTTTAATATGCTGATAAGTTTTAATGTGTTACAGCAGAAGAAGTGGTTATAGCATCAAAGAACATTTAAATTTTTTAAGTAAATTAAAAAATAATATAGTGAATGTTTAAGTTTTCTTTGACTTGATATTTTTAGTATTTTCCATATTCATGGGCGATCCATATTTTATGTATAAAATGCATCATTAACTCTTCCACACATATCAATCATACACACTCTATGCACAAAACACACTCCTATACATGCTAATTTAAAAATCCACCATGAACTAATTAATATTTATGACTTTCTCACATCTACTAACCTACATTCTGTCAACCCATTTCACCTATCCATAAACAAGTTCACTGTTACATCAGCCTACAAGTTGCATAACACATAACCAGGTCAAAACCAAGACTACAGATCTAATATTTAAGCCGACTGTTATTGTTTAGATGCCAGATTGCTAGTGTTAACAAGAGGCCTTCCCTGTTGCTTCTACTCTACCTGCAGTCACTCACTGAGAGCTTGTCTCACCCTCCATCCCTGTCCATTCTGGACTTTCATTTCAGAAATAAACTTAATATCACATTTCCAATTCATACAAATAACATATCATTACGGATCAAGAAATGAAAATTTCAAGATCAAGAAAATATGACATTGTGAATAATACTTTTCTCACTTATTCTACCTGTTCATTGCAGTGAAGCGACACCTGGTGCTGTGACTCCACTCACACTGTCCTTTATAGAAGAAACTATCAACAAGGCCACAATGGTGAGCAATTTTTTTGTATAAAAGTCCATGACAGATGGAAGTAACAGACAATTGATATGATAGTCATAGGGAAGTATTAAAATCCATAGAATCAGAAAAAAGAAAAAGTAAAGAAGTGGTAGATATGGTACATGCCTTAAAGGAAAGATCTAGTTCTAGTAGATAAGACCTACTTTAAAGACCAAGTGAAGAGGGAATCTAGGTCAACTGTGCAAATGAGCTCTGTCAGTAGATTTAGGTGTTCTGATAATGTATTTAAAATGTTAAAATTACAGTCTCACTTGATATTGCAATATATGTATTCAAAGGTTTGAGTTTATGCAAGACTTTTGATTTTTTACTAGTGTACATGCATGAGCTTAACAGAGTGCATTGTATCCTTACACTTACACATTGGGGTAGAGACTTCTTGAATTTACTATGATCATAATGGCTTATAAATCAATAAACCAGGAGCCAAGTAGAAAAATCCTGAAATTCCAACAATTCCAGAAATTCTAGAAAAATGGCTGTTTCTTCTCTGTATAATATAATCAGGGAACAAACACTAAGTTTTTAAGTTTATTCATCCCTAACTCCATTCTTTCTTACATTCAAGCCTCAACTTACAGTTTCCTGCAACGTTATTTATTAGTCTTATATACACATACAGCATAATAAATACAACATAATAATTTATGAATATGTTCACTAGAAACAATTTCATGTGTTTAACATATTACATACAAGCATCATAATTCACAATTGTAGAAATAGCAGTCTACATACATAAAACACAAGTATAATAGATCAGTAGCAAAAGTAATTACTAAGCCCATTCTCTTTCAATCAATCAGTTAACTTGCCTTTAAGCTAATAGCCCCATTTCAGACCAGACTTCTGCCAAACCAGATTGAGAGTGATTAGAGAATATAATTATTTCAGGAGGTAAACTTTGATCTCAGCCCATTAACTGGTCTCATTTTTTGTAAATCTTAACCATTGGATAATAAAATCTACTCATCCACATAAGACCAGTTTAGATTACATCAGCAAGGTCTAACACATTCTCTTCATGAGTTGTTATTTTAACTCTAATACTTACAAAAGACACAGTACATGAAGGTCATGTCATACTGACATTAAACAAGCAATATAATATTTACATAGAGAATAGGGACAGGCAACTCTGCTCTGAAGTTTCATTCAAAACTGAATTTCAGGAACCATAAGGTTTATCTGACACTGCCAGATTAGAAACTCAAACTTTCATTAGCAACAAGAAATACAATCTGAAAACATCAGAAATGCTTGTTTCTTTCTAAGTAACCTTGAAAGAATATCATCATTTAATATTAGTGATGCCCTCTGTACTGTTTCAGATGATATTAGTAGACCAAGGTGCTGCTCACCAGTCTTCTGTGGAATTTCATAAGTACATAGTCAGCTGCTGTAATCATCTTTTTTTATCTTTATTGGTGAGTAGTCCTGTATTCGTGGGTTTGTACGTATAGCTTGTTTTCCAAAAGAAATATTTATTATAATTCTCATTTATTCATGCTATACAATTGAAAGTTATTAATGTTGTACTTGTTATTAATTTTATTTTATTAACTTTTAAACGTGTGTTTATGCATGCATATGTACGTGTGTATGTTTGTGTGCATGCATTTGCATGTAAATCTTGAAATTAACATAGAAACATAATGAAACAAAATTAATATCTCACCATTTCTATTTACTCTTTATTAATAATATTTAATATAATAATATTTATTTCTTAATCATATTTTGTATTTCATTATAGATGTTCTGTATATGTGCCATTAGATAATTTTCTGTTTGGCTAAGCATATTGCCCTTCTCTCTATTTATTTATTTATTTATTTATTTATTATTATATTTCTTGATCATCTTTTGAAAATTAATAATCATATTTTGCTTTTCATTATAGATGTTCTGTATATGTGCCATTATACATTTTTCTGTTTGGCTAAGCGTATTGCCATTGGCTAGGCATTTTTAAGTAATAGAGTTTACTGCTAGATGCTAGTTTTGGTTTCTCATTGTGCAAGGGGACAGGGGTGAACATATTGAAAAGTGTTACTGTGGTAATATAATTAGGTGGCCTTAGACAGACATCATAAGGAAATTCTGTCCCATCAGTAGCATGTCTAGATTAATAGCTGATGTGGAGAATAGTCTGGTTTGCTGTATTATATACTTAGTTTAGATATTTCTCGTTGGCAGCAAATTCTCTAGTTGGGGGTGGTGGGGTGTATTTCTTTGTATAGAATATCATTTGTCAAGTAACTAAAAGTTAGTTCTTGTTTTCTCATACTGCAAGAAAGCAAGGATAAAAGTGTTGAAAACGTGGTAACGTAATTAAGTGTTGTGTTTGTAGTCATAACGGAGAAATTCTGTCCAGTCAGCATTATTTTTAGTATAATAGATGTTGTAGAGATTAGTCTGATTTTTATCAGTTTGTAATAAATGTAAAAGATGTGTATGGTCCTGATTCTTGAATTGGGAAGCCCTGATTTGTATATTGGCCAATATATATATTGTTCATAATGCTTAAATCTAATCTAAGTAGGCTTGAGAGTGCTGTTGAATGAAGCCTTCATGTTAACTTTTTTGTTTATTCTGTGACACTGGCTTATTTTTAGAATTTAAGATTACATTTACATTACATTACAGATAGACAGATATGCTTACACATAGAGAATGAAGAGGCACAACATAGACATACATGAATACACAGAGAATGAAGAGGCATAACAGTTAGACAGACATGCTTACACATAGAGAATGAAGAGGCATGACAGATAGACACACATGAATACACACAGACAATGAAGAGGCATGACAGTTAGACAGACATGAATACACACAGAGAATGAAGAGACACGACAGATAGACAGACATGCATACACATAGAGAACGAAAAACATGATCAACAGAAAAGCTGAGTAGTAAATCTCAGTTTGTTCATGACTGGGGATGTGTTACTTAAAAGTTTATTAAGACATTATTGTGGTAGAAGGAGAGAAATCATAAGATAGATATTTTTCATACTGAGTCAACCTGGTTATCTCATGGTAAGGCAGCTCAAATGAACAATTTAAAAGTTTAATGTTAAATTTAAAATAAAGTTTAATATGTTAAAAGAAAAAAATCTGTGCAGACACTTTTGCCACTTTTGCTGGTACAGTGTTCAACTTGGATTAACTTAAAAGAATCAGAGATTTTAATGTGAGAATTTAAACAGTGTTTGTTCTGTTAATTCTATTTTCATTGTTCATTTAAGTCAAGTCATGGCCTAGGAGATGGCCATATGATGTTGTGTAATTCATCATGCTAATATATTTATTGCTAATGTCATTTTATACGTTAATTTTATGTCGATTTTTGACTTTTCCCTCTTATCAACATTTCCAATATTCAGGATCTGATGAAGTCAGTATTCATGGTAGCTGGTGCGACAAAAGAAGGAATGGAAATGAACTTGTTGGGAGAATTCAGACCAGATCTTTCTTTGTCAACTGTTCAAGAATACCTGGCCAAGCCACCTCCAGGACAGTGCAGAAAATTTTTTAACATGCTGAAGATGATAATGGTTTGTATTGTTTTTGATTGAATTATTCCTTGGGTAAAGTGTATTTGGTTTAGCAGGACATATTCTTTCTAAATATAATAATGAAAATTATACATAAAGTTTGATCAAATGCATATAAAACTCTTGTTTGGAGATCAGTAGATATCTGTGAATCTGATTGCCTGAGGGTGGAGAATGTTTGTTGATGAAAACTCAGCATGTCACCATGGTACCAAACACCTATTTTGAGGCACATTATAAGATAAAAGATAAGATATCCTAGGCCTTTTTTCCTTTGCTTGTATGTCTGCAAAAGAATTTGATACTTCTATTGAAAATACTGGTTGAATGATAGAGAAAAATATTTTAAATCATTTTAATAGATTTATATAAAAGTCATAGATCTTTTCTTTCAAAATCTTTAATTTTCTTCTTGAAATATGTTTTTTGCAATGAATATTTACTTGAAATTTTGAAAATTAAAAGATGATTTTTGTTAATTATCTATATTTATGATATTTTATATATTTTTCAAATCCCGATATAAAAAGTGATACACATACATGTCTCAAATCTAAATAATTTAAAAACATATTAAATTATGCACAAACAATCAATTGTTTTACAATTCTATACTTTAATGAAGTTCAACTGTGTAGAACAAGAAGTCCACAACAAAATCAATGAGTTAATCAAAAAGCAATGGTAAAACTTAATAAGTATTCAGTGCTCTCTTCAGAGAACCATTCGTTCATGTCAACAATGCCAGTCACATAAAGGTCAAGGATATTTGCAAGTTTAACAAGCTGATAACCAGAAAAAAGTAAGAAAAGTATAGAATTTTTTTTACAGAAATTAGTCAATATAAAGAGTGCCCAAGGTCAGGTTACTCTGACAATTTAATGATATACATTTTGAAATAGTGGTAGGCAATTTTACTCTGGAACGCTTAAAAAAGCATTTGAAGTTTGCAGAACTGGTTTGAAAATACATCTTAAACAAATTGAATTAAAAAAAAATATTTCTTACTATGGAGCATGTTTCTGGGTAAATTTGCATTATTTATACCAACTCTGGGAATGTACACGGATCCATAACGGGCTCAGGCTTGTTTGTATACATGAAATTATGTATAACACCTGCCCATATAGTCATGTGATGGGGAACAAAACTTGATTACATTTTGGTAGGTTTTTGCATCTCCTCTCCTTTATTGTTAAAAATCTGATTGGCATATTTCACAGTTGCAATACAACTTGTGTAATACTTACAGTTGAAATCTAATTTGTGTATTTCCACTGTTGTAACAAACCTAAAGTAACACAGTTAAAATCTATTTGACATAACTGTTACAACATTTACAGTTGAAAACTTAGTGGCATATTTGACTGCTTGAACAAAACTGTTGCAACATTTACAGTTACAATCTTAGTAGTATATTTGACTGCTTGAACAAAACTGTTAACAACATTTACAGTTAAAATCTTAATAGCATATTTGACTGATTGAACAAAATTGATATAACATTTAAATTTTAAATCCTACTGGCATATTTCACTGCTTTAACAAAACTGACGTGCCCATTGCCAAGTGTGAGAACTGTCATTATTTTTGCAGGTTTTATATCGAAGCAGCTCATTGGTAAATGCATGGACAAAACGGTTGAAGTCATACACCGTGGGTGATAAAGCAGATTCCGCTTCTGAACTTTACCATGAAATTGGCCAGCATCTACAAGACTATGTTGAGGCAAGTACAAATATAATTATCTGATACGTTAAAAACGCCAACATTTGATATACATTTCAACAATTTGATATACATGTTTCATTAACATCCGATTATTTTTTACCATTTTATTTCTACGCTTGTAAATAAAATATCCCAATACTGCATTTCAGTGCATACTTGTGAATGAAAGGATTAATAGAACAATTTGTTTTACAATTAACAGCATCAGTAATATTAGTTCATGGGGTCAAGAGATGCTGTAACCAGTACACTTTGGCAGTGCACCACTCTTATCAGACACAGGTCACATAATGAAATCTGAATTGTAGTTGCTATTATAATTTCTTTGATATACTTTAACAAAGAGAAAGAACATTCATAGTGTCACAAAACGGGAGGCTCGTTACAAGCCGACCCCGAGCTGAAGTTAGAGATGCAAGGGGTGAAGTCTATTTTTGGCCTGCTCCGGTGCACCTCCAAGAAAAGCCCATGTGACGTATGCCAGTACTACGTCGTGTCAGGTTGTTACATAGACACACATGACATACACCATTGATGTTTGGGTGGGGCCCAGTTTATTAGTGTCATGCCAAGGAACGTTTTATTGGCGGTGTGTGTTGTGAGTGTGTATCATAAATGTGAATAAATGGACGAACAGACGAACGGTGCAAAACAATAGTACAAATTCTTTCGTCCCTCTCAAAAACTATGAATAACAAGAGAGTTGAAAGATGTTTAAATCAGGTTATTTATTTCCCGATTTAAAAGGGGCACTACTCTTTCGCACAGTGATTAATCATTCATTCAACTTTCCAATGTCATACACTCTGTGGGAAATAAGGGGAGATGAAAATGATGAAATTCAAAATATAAAATAAAGATTAATTACACAATTCTTATGCGGCAAATGGGGCCGCTTTAACAATAGTTGACATGTAAAATAAGCATTACTTTTAACATTAGAGTTCTTATTTTGCAAACGATATAATAGTGTTCATTTTCTTAGAGTTCTAGAGTTAAGTATGTGCGCGTTAGCCGTGCGAATTATTACTCACTATTAATGTCAGAGTTCCAAGGAGATGACGTAAACTCACACGTCACTTATAAGCGGCACTTCAAAGTGAAGATCATGACGCAATTGAGGCGTCGCATTACAGGTGAAGATTCTGCAGAATCTAGGCACCACTTTCAGATTATCACTGGGGAGAAATCTGAAATTTAGCTGACTGTTGTCGGCCTCGATAACTGTCGTTGGAAACGGACACCCCAACGACGTTTAGCATTATCGGGTAGAGTCGTCCAGTGGGATGTGTCGTCGCATTACATTGAGTGTAGAACTCCGGATGTCAGAGACGATCACGGTGCTAGCCTTCTCAATAGCGGGATAGACCTGTCCAACCAAACTCTCAGACAGGGGGGAGAACAAGTTGGTCCCTCGTGTCGTTAACTGCATACAACCAGCGTCGCATGCATCGGGTTTTCCTGGACAGTGAACTTTCCACTTTGCCAAAAATTATACTGAGTAATTTTGCCTCGTTACTCAATATATGGCATCAGACGGATGGAAAACGGATGGAAAGAGATTATTGCAGCTTTCCTTTATGAAATCTCTGTACATGAGATAATTCATACGTGAAGTTAGACTGGCTTCAGACGAATCGACGTTTTCAACATTGAGAATAAAGTCTTCATTTTGCCTCTTATATAGCTTTACTGAAGGTCTCCAGAACTTTCCAGAAGCTATGCCGTGTGACATGATTTTTGCCTTGGATATATAGTGGTAATCGTGATGCACGCTTTTCTGTGGTCAATTCTAATGCGCACTGGCCATTTCTCTCGTCAACAACATGTGACCGTAGTGCGCAGTTGTCCCAATTTATTTAATATACATATTCTTCATAAACTAATATATATATTCAATATGATAATTGACACACACTGCGTCACGAACGTCTGTCTACTAAAGAGATCTTAGGTGACCGTTACTGGAAGTTACATGCTACATACGAAAAGTAACAAAACTCGGATTACTTCAATTAGTTTTGTTAGCGGTTTTTAAAAATGAAATAAAATATAATTTCTGTCCCTCATTTCCTGTGACACATAGTCATTGTCTTCTTATTTGGAACTTGCTAACTGACTGAGGCTGGTTGCCACCCTGCTTTGCATACAGGGATGGATTTTTATTCAGTGGTAAACAGAAATAGCAGCAGGTAATGTTAGAATAAATAATTATATAAATTGTGTTACACAGATTGAGACATTTTCTTGATATTATATCCTGTGTTCTGAATTTGTGTGGATAGATAGCTTGAGACTTTTACATTGTAATATAATTCTGAAAATATATAAAGGTGTGTAATCCTTGCATTATATATTAGTTTTTCATTGAAACTGAATCAGTAAAAAAACCACTTAATTTTGTTCAGGTGTGTCACAGGACTATTCTGAACAGTGCTAAGTCAAACTCTTGGAATACAACTTTACTTTCCCATCTCTCTTCTAGTGAAGCAGGTTTGCACATTAACATTTTTTTACTTATATACATCTTTCTTATTTTCTTTACATTAAATTTGAAAAATTAATTTGTTTCTCATGGAGGTCATTATTTAAGAGTTAGTTTGGAGGAAGTTTATAAATGGTGACTATTATTTGAGGTTTTACTTCAAAGAAGAACATCATTTCTTATGATTACTTATTACGTTGTAAAAAAAAAAATGTAATTTTTCACAAATTTTATTATCTTTATATTGTCATGTAAGTTCATATATTAAATTAATGTGATGCCTGAAATGTTATCCATATTAACTAAACTCACAACATACAATGTAGCTAATGAAAAACATTCACGTAATAGTAAGTACGTAAAAAAGCCAAAGAGTAAAAAGAGTATCAAAACTGATATTTTGATTGCAAATATTTTATTATTGTCTGCATTGTTGATGGTTACAGTTAGGCTGATTTTCTCGGAAGATTATTTATTTTGTTTGCAGATGGCAGTACTACTGTCATCAGTGATGTGGCACTTCTATTGTCTCAGTGCCAAAATGTGTACACTGCAGAGGTGCCAACTGCTATCCATGTATGAAATATAGACATTTTAACCTATATAAACCTGTCATCCTATATAGACTCCAATATGCTATATAGATCTCCTACCCTATATCCTATATAGACATGCTACTCTACATAGACCTGTTATCTATAGATCTCTATATCCTATATAGACATGCTAACCTATATAGACCTGTTAAGCTATATAGACCTCTTATCCTAGTATACATTTAGAAACAAGAGAGCTGACTTAATCTACATTTACCATTTTGTTCAGTTTTTTTGTTGGCTTTTTTCTTTGTAATGAGCATTTGTGCAGATGTGAATTGATGAAGATTTGTTGTCTTTCTTGTAAAGTACTTTATGTGTGTTGCTGACAGGAACTCGTCTTGCAGATTGTTCAAGATGGTCTGAGGGATAAATTCCTGTCATCTTCTAATGAGGTAATCCTATTTAATTTTCCTCTGTCTCTCTGAAGTGAGAAGCTTTGTGTGTCTTGACTGTCATTTTCATGTTAGAAGTATCTTGTTGTCTTTAATGTTAGATGTGTCATTTTTATATGGGATGTGTCTTATTTGGAAAGTGCTATATTTTTATCTTTTACCATTGTATATCATTGTGAAAATCTTTGATTAATTTCTTAGTATCATCACTTAATGCCACTCTATGATCTCATGTGACTGTTGAGCCTTAGACTCTCTTATTTTTATAATCAATCAGTTATGCAGTGTCATCTCATGTCACTGTTGAGCCTTCTCTTTATTTTTATAATCAATCAGTTATGCAGTGTCATCTCATGTGACTGTTGAGCCTTCTCTTATTTTTATGATCAATCAATTGTTCAGGTTCATCTCTTGTGACTGTTGAACTATGATCAATCACTTATTCAGTGTCATCTCATGTGACAGTTTATTATTGACTTTATGATCAGTTCATCACTCATCCTGTTATCTCAAATGAGAGAAACTATAATAATCTTTGACTGTGTTGCTCAATCAGTTAATTACTCTGCCTGTCAAATTGTGATAATGACTGTGATATCCTTTGGCTGACTTGAATGAACTGCTCACTACTTCATCTTGTGAGATAATAATTATGATAATCATTGGCTCACTTAATTGTATGATCAGCCTCTCATCTCATGTGATAACTATTGTCTCAGTTGTATGATCAGTAAATTGCTTGTCCTCACATCTCTTCAATT
This sequence comes from Sinotaia quadrata, assembly GCA_028829895.1. NCBI lineage: Eukaryota > Metazoa > Mollusca > Gastropoda > Architaenioglossa > Viviparidae > Sinotaia > Sinotaia quadrata. The sequence continues at coordinate 140,520,478 of CM054179.1, forward strand.
ACTAAATACATGTACTATAATGAACCAAAGTATTTTCAGTTATCTAATAAAAGTGGAATACTTAAAACATTTGAACATACTGTCAGAATGCTTATTATTTACTTTATACCTTATATATTTAAAATTACCAAAGAATAAAGTTAAATGATTGAAACTTAGATTAGTAATGTGTAGTTGAAAGTAGAAATAATATAGTTTATACATTTTTATATTTTGTATAAATAGCAAATAGTGACATTATCTTTTATTTAATAATTTATTATTTATTCTTTAATATTTCTTTATTTGTAAACAAACATCTGTTTTATTAACTTAATATCCTTTACCTTAATTGAAAATGTCATGTTTTTGTGACTTCAGAAAGCTATTATTAATTATGCTCAATACTTCTATTCTTGTGACTTCAAAGAGCTATTTTAAATTATGCTCAATACTTCTATTCTTGTGACTTCAGAAAGCTATTGTTAATTATGCTCAATACTTCTATTCTTGTGACTTCAGAGAGCTATTTTTAATTATGCTCAATACTTCTATTCTTGTTACTTTAGAGAACTATTTTTAATTATGCTCAATACTTCTATTCTTGTGATGTAAGAGAGCTATTTTCAATTATGTTAATTACTTCTTTTTCTATGACTTTAGAAAGCTATTGTTAATTATATTCAAAATTTCTATTCATGTGAATTCAGTGAGCTATTTTTAATTATGCTCAATTCTTCTATTTGTATGACTTCAGAGAGCTATTTTTCATTCTGCTCTGTACTTCATTTTCTATGACTTTAGAGAGCTGTTGTTAATTATCTTCAGTATTTCTATTACTTCGACTTCAGAGAGCTTTTTAAACTAACCTGTGTATGGGTGGATGTGTGTGTGTGTGTGTGTGTGTGTGTGCGTGTGCGTGCGTGCGTGCGTGTGTGTGTGTGTGTGTGTGTGTGCTACTCCAGAGAGCTATTTTTAATTATGTTCAATACTTCTGCTTTTATGACTTCACAGCACTATTTTTAATTACTCAAGTGCAGTATACATCCCAGTCTTTACTTAAAATAATTTTCTTTAAATTATGCTTTAAATTTTCTTGACAATCACTTATTTCTGTTTGATGATTTTGGTATATACTATTTTGTTTAATGTACTTTTACTATGTATCATATATCTTACTGAATGTACAAGTTTGCATACAACATGAGTGTGTATAATTATGTTTTTTTTAAATTTTAGTATGTAAGGGGCTATATATTTTAATTTAATTTTTAAACCCAAAACAAAACTTATGCAATTTATTTGTATCTGTATACTTTAAAAAAAAATATTTGCTTCTGGTGATTGTTGTTTTTAGGAATGTGTCCAACTGCTCAAAAATGATTCTTATCCGCACCTAAAGAACAAAACTAATACTTTTTTGGAACGTCATGGCCACAGGTATCTCCGTGAGGTAATTTTTTTAAAAAATCATATAGTAAAGCCAGACTAGTGAAATATACTAATTCACACATTATTCATTTAATATCATTTAAATAAAATCCTTTCAATTAGAAGTTGATGTTATATCTAAAGCCTGACCTCGACTGTTAATAATTTTGTATTATATCTATTACCTGTAGTCAGCACAAGCTTATGCTAATACTAGACATTTATACTATCTCCAGAAATTTTTTAAGAAAACAAATCAGATGGATTCAGAATTTGTCCAGCATATTCTGTGGCAGGAATATAGTTTTATAAAAATTATTATGCCTATGACATTGGAGTATTAGATCATAATAAGTAAGGACTAGACTCTTCCTATCATCGCATAAGTACTTCTGATTATGATCGTGGCCATGGAGTAATACTGTTTGTACTATAAAATAGTGTTCTCAGTTTACCTTTCACTAAGATTATTGCAGTTATTTTTGCATTGTCCTCAAAAAGTGTTTTAGACCTTTTCTTTTTCAATTGTTTGTCACTTGAGTTAAAATGTGTTCTGTTCTCCCACAAAGCACAAAATTTCTGAGTAAGTCAGGAAATGACAAAAATCCTAATGAAAAGATTAATCTGGCTTTTCTTAGATTAATGTTAGAATTACTAAGATATACTTGATTTCATTACCTAATAGTAATATAGTAAACCTTTAACCTTAAGCAGTATTTTTTTTCTGTTGGTCTAGTTGGACTATCTAATAACTTTGTATTTTATTGGGTTCATGTAACTTCACTCTATCCTCATATTAAAATCTACAAACACACTTCCAATGTTCAAGTGAAATGTACTTTATAGTATGAAAAATGTCATGATGATGACACTGAAGCACTTTGATAATGATGAATGTGGCATGTGTATATGAAATGGGGATAGAAGGAAAGTCAGAAGGATAGTTAAGTCTCTCTTCAACTATCTCGTCCTTCACTTACTAAAGTTAACTTGACCTTTCAATTAATATGCATATCACCTTCCATAATGGGTACAAGATGTACAACCGAAATACACTTCCACATAATATAACTTAATGCTAGAAACATATAACATATAAAGCCTCCAAATTCCTCTTTGATATAATCACTACAACATAGATAGATTATTGACAAGTCCAAGGAAAAGTTAATTTTCATTAACAAAAGGAAATTTAACAATAATAAACAATTAAATATAAAATATAAATGGACTGTCTAGGTAAATTTGAGTAACAGTATTATAAATGATCATGATACAATAATTGTCAATTCACTTGTCATCATAAGAGTATTTATGCATGTTTGACACAGTGTTCTCATTTGAGCTTTAACTCATCTTTTACAAATTCAGTTGAACTGGGCTCATCTATTGTTCATGAAGTGGATGAGTGGTTTATGGTCACCTGAGTCAGGCAAGGGAGGTAAATCTGTTCTCTGCTGCTGACTTGGGAATTAAGAAATGTCCCCAGGAAAGGGTTGATCCCACTGCTTGCAAAATGCTCAACAGTCTGTTGGTCTTTCTTCTGGCATTTGGATTATAAAATTTTGCATCCAGAGTGATGCAAAAGATTCTACATTTTTGTGTAGATATCTGATATTTTGGAAATAAACACAGAAGCAATCTCGGGCTTAACTGTGAGAGATGTAGAGTGGGTTCTAGATTTTGTACTAAGGTCAGGTCACTTCAACAATTTAACAATTTATATAACAATTAAATTTAGAAATAGGTACAGGCAAAATTAATATGCCACATTGAGCATATTTGTGTTTATATTTTGTAGGCAGAAAGCATTTTGTAGCCAAATATCTTTTCATGTTTTGAAATAATTCACAGAAAACATTTTGTAGCCAAATATATGTATGTGCTTTGAAATTTTTCACATTTTGTAACCAAATATATGTTTGTGTTTTTATATTGTAGGCAGGAAACATATTTTGTAATGAAATATATATATTTGTGCTTTTAAATTGTACAAAAAAAACTATTCTGTAACCAGATACTTGTCTTTGCTTTTAAATTGTAGGTATAAATGAATGTTGTGACAGCTAGACATTTTTGTAACTAATTTTGAATGTTGATAGAAATCCCTTTTGGAATTAATATGTGTGTTTTATTTTGATTCATTGGTTTATTTGTAGGTAGAATTGAGAGAGAAATCGTGGCATCTGGATCCTACAAAGTTAATTAGCATAATGAAAGTAAGTATAATTTAATTCTATTTTAACTTGAACATAGCTGAGAAATAGATAATGAAACTTTAGTTATCTCCATTTTATTTTTAAGAATAACATCTTGTCTCGCCTTTGAAAATGAAAAAAATACTTTAAAAAAAACCAGTTGAAATTGTCTTGAGCGATTTAACACAATAATGTAAATAGTTGACTTTGCTATGCATGTCTAAATCTCATTTTAATTCCCTTTTAAAAGTATTTTATTTTTTTTTATTTTTAATTTGTCTCTTTTAACACATATACTTGCTTTTGCCCACTATCCCCTACCTCAAAACTTTTCCCCCACCCCCATTTACACTTTTACTTTTCTTACTTTTTATCTCTAAATATTAAATCTCCTTTATCACATTCTACTGCACATATTATATTTCTTGTATTACACTTTGTGTACCTTATTACATTTTATCTCCATACAATATTTCTCTCTAATCAAACTTAATTTCCTTCCATATACCTCTTCTCTGTTACCACAGTTTGTTTCCATTAATACTTTATCTTCTCTATCACACTTTATCTCCCTTACCACAAACTGTCTTGTTTGCAACACTTTAACTCTCCGATACTTTTATAACATTCACATAAATCAAACTTTAATGCATACGTAGTTATATAGTTTATAGGCAATTTTGCTCTTTTTTTCTTGTGGATTTCTTTTGTTTTACACATTTTTGTGTGTGATATCATAGTGTTCTTGAATGGTAGTGATTAACAAACCTTCATTTCACAGAACTTACACCATATAAGAATCTTCTTGTCACATTGAACTTTTTCACATAGAACTTTTATCACATATCACAGTTCCTGTCACATAGAATTAATGTCATGTAACACTCTTTTTGTTATGTAAACTTATGTCACATAACATTGTTTTGGTCATGTACAACTTATTCTGTGTGTTACATGTTGCTAACATTTTACATAGGACACTTCTTGCTAACACTTTACATATCACTCTTCTTGCTACCTAACACTTATTTTACATAGGACTCTCCTTGTTAGATAGTAAAATACCATTATGTTCTCATCATGTCACATTATATCATAAAGCACTTTTAATATATATAGTACTTGCATCAAAAAGCACTTTTCATGTTACATAGCACTTATATAGTAAAGTTCTCTTTATTGTTATATATCACTTGTATCATAAATCACTCTTCTTATCGCATAGCACTTTTCTCAAAAGCTAGTACTTAGTAGCACTATTTTTGTCACGGAGAACATGCATCACATATACATAGTAACACATAAATTCTAGAATTTCCAAAAGGAAATCAGGTATGGGGGTAGTGAATGAGAATTTCTGAACATTTTCAATTTTATCTGGGAAATCCTTTGCACACAGTAACAAGATATATGTTGACAGTTAGGCCAAACTTCAAACTTGAAGAAAGAAGAGATTTTAAGTGGGAATGAATGTTGGGTGCTGCTGTGAGTGACTTGAAAAACTTATTCCTTTTCTTCTTCTTTCCACTCTTATGTTTGGATGCGTAATGTTACACTGTCATTGCATATGTGACTGGAACAAGATCACATCATTGGCACTTTGTCACATGACTGAGCTTCTTTTGCACATTTTGTGCCATTTATTGTGAATGGCATTCTCTCACACGATTGGCACCACATCACATGGCTGACAACTTATCAGATAACTATGCACCAAATCGGTTGATTTGCACCATATCATTTCACTGACTCTATATCATATGGCTATCATCATATCACATGACTATAATCATATCACTGAATTAACACCATATCACCTAATTGGCACCATGTTATTCCCACAGACCATCTTGGAGAGCAACATTAATGCAAAACCCATTAAGAATATTCAGACACCAGCACAACTTATAGCCAAGCTGCAAACTCCTCTGTCTTACTTCAAGCAGTGAGTCCATACTGGAAAATATATTTTATAATTATATGGGAAGTGTGTGAATATTTAAAGCAGCTTTGTCATTTATTGTAGCACTGCAGACAAACTATCTGTGGTGGAGTAAATTTGCCTATCCCTGTTTCTAAACTGAATTGTTATATAAATTGTTAAATTGTTGAACCTTTGGCACTCCGTATGATGGTACTTTTGTAAGTTCAGAATTAGAGTAAATACTCAAGTTGAGAATATGCTAGAAATTGCTGATGTAATTAAATCAGTTTCAACTAGATGATAGTTTTTATTATCCAATGTTTATGATTTACGGGAACAAGACCAGCCAATGGGCTGAGATTAAAAAGTTTACCTGCTTTAGAGAATTCTATCCTCTGATCACTTTGAATTTGATTTCCAAAATTTTATCGGTTTATTTTTCGAAAATTTTGAAGTTTTCTTTTGGTGTGATTATAACTTTCAGTTTTTCATTTTTTGTCAGGCCCTTTTTAGCCAGTTTATCTGTTTTCATTGCCTGGTATGTTAATGTGGACAGGGATCCATATGACTCAACTTCATTCCCGTTATCAGTAAGTTTTGCACTTGGTCTAGTATTAGGTCTAGTGTCTAGTCTGCTCCCTGTGTATTTTTCTAGAGCTTTCACAGCCGAGAGAGAATCTGTAGCTATAAGATATTTACTTTTGTCTGTTTTGGTTTTGGTCACTAGAATGGAATGAGGCCCATAAGTAGGGCCGTCATCTCAGCTGTGAAGATGGAGGTGCTGTCTATGCTTCTAAGGCTAGTGTCATGATCAATGGATATGTAAATCCCAGTGTTGTCTGTGATTCTAAGGCTAGTGTCATGATCAATGGATATGTAAATCCCTATGCCTGTTTTTCTTGTCAAAGGATCATAGGAGCCATCTATGTATACTTTGATCCAATTTGAGAAATCATTCTCTAAATATTGTAGAAACATTTTTAATGAGGTTGGAAAAGTTGATTTAGTTAAATTTTTCTAGTGTTCTATCTGTTTGTGGTTGTTTAAGTTGCCATAGTGGTATTTTCGTTAGTTTGTGTGGGAGTGGTTCAATTATTAGTTTCTTCCCCATCATTGTTTCTGTTTCATCTGTGATGTTTTTAATAGTTAATGTTTGGGCAGTGATTATTTTGGCTGATTGGTCATTGGGTATTGTCTGTAGTTATTATTATTATTATTCAGCCTCTTTCCACGACTTCTGTTTGACTGTCGGTTGTGATCCAAGGTCTCAGAATCTTACCAAGATATTATTATTCAGTCTCTTTCCACGACTTCTGTTTGACTGTCGGCTGTGATCCAAGGTCTCGGAATCTTACCAAGATTCTGGGAGATCCAAGGTTTTACGGAGGATGTGGGCACTTCCGAGGAGCGCTGCTTTGAGTAGTGGAGCGATTCTGTGGTTTCCAGGGAGTTTATTCAGGTAGCCTTCCAATTCTGATGTTATATTCCCCAAGGCTCCTATCACTATTGGTATCACTTCTGCTTTTACATTCCACAGTCTCTGGATTTCTAATCTGAGGTCTTGGTATTTTTCTATTTTTTCTCTTTCTTTTGTTTTTATGTTTCTATCACTTGGAACAGCGACATCAATAATTGTTACTGTTCTGTTGGACTTATTGAGAACTACAATGTCTGGTCGTCTTGCAGGAATCACCCGATCTGTTCTTATCTCAAAGTCCCATAGTATTTTGACTTCTTCTGTTTCGGTGACTGCTTCTGGTTGACGCATCCATGCTCTTTCTGGGGTTTTTATGCCATAGTTCTCACACAGATTTCTATGTATGTGTTTTGCCACTTCATTGTGTCGTTTGGTGTATTCTGTTCCAGCCAGAACCTGACATCCAGATAGTATGTGTTCTGTTGTCTCATCCATGGATTTGCAAAGTCTACATTTGGAATCCTTTGAAATTTTCATGATTTTCGTTTTGTGTGCTTTGGTGTTGAGTGCTTGATCTTGTGCAGCTGTTACGAGTGCTTCTGTTTCTGCTTTCAATCCTGCCTCTTTCAACCATTTGTACGTTGATTGCTTTGTTGATATTTCGTCTGCTTGTCGTACATATTGGCCATGTAGAGGTTTCTGTCTCCATTTTTATTATTATTATTATTATTATTATTATTATTCAGCCTCTTTCCACGACTTCTGTTTGACTGTCGGTTGTGATCCAAGGTCTCGGAATCTTACCAAGATTCTGGGAGATCCAAGGTTTTACGGAGGATGTGGGCACTTCCGAGGAGCGCTGCTTTGAGTAGTGGAGCGATTCTGTGGTTTCCAGGGAGTTTAATTCTGTGGTTTCCAGGGAGTTTAAATTCTGTGGTTTCCAGGGAGTTTAATTCTGTGGTTTCCAGGGAGTTTAATTCTGTGGTTTCCAGGGAGTTTAATTCTGTGGTTTCCAGGGAGTTTATTTATTATTATTATTATTATTATTATTTGCTTAGAGGCTAATATTTATAATTCTTTTACTAGTTTTACATTAGTTCTCATTTCTTAACCAATGTGTGGGGTTTGATTTCTTTGATTATTAAATATATGTTTGCTTATTTATATTAAAATTTGAACTGTTTTGTTGCAGAAAAATATTAGAATATTTTCTTCCAAGTGTTTGGGCTGCTGTGCAATCTCGTGAGCTGGGAAAGGTAAGACTGATATATTTAGATGTCTTCCATAAAGCTCTCATTTAAATTAGGTGCTCACCAACATTTTCGTCAGATAGGATAGTTGTTTCAGACCCCTTTTTTGTCATATTGGCACTATATTGTCTTTTTCTATAGGATTTTACTGCTTTTAATGCTTGTTATTTGAAAATTTAAATTTTGTTTTAGAAATTTTATAAAGAAGTTAAATCAAACGTACCTGTATTATTTTGAGAAGAATACATATTATATCCTTCACAGAAATTTGCAGTTTTAATTAGTAAACACTACTGATGCCACAAAATAATAAACAAATAATATGTGAGTAATCTGTGAGAGTTATATATTGATATGATTTCTAAATTAATTTAAAAAAAACAAAACATAATTTGCTCCACACAGTTTCTCATATTTTGCATTATGTATCTATTTGATATTTTTTAAATTATTTAAAAAAACAACAATTGGTAAATCTTTTTATTCTAAACAAAAAATAGTGTATGATCTGTTGTGATTTTCTCCCCTTAAAGTTATGTACTATTTAATAATCTTATTATCACAATGTGTGTGATCTCTTACAATCTCCTTCCATGGAGTTACATTCCATTTAATAATCTTACTATTCTCTATATATTATGTGTGACCTCTTGCTGTCTGTCCATAGAGTTACATTCTATTTTATGTGTGATCTGTTGTCTGTCCATAGAGTGACATTCCACTTAATAATCTTATTATTATTTCTCTACATATTATGTATGATCTCTTGCTGTCTCTGTCCATAGAGTTACATTCCATTTCATAAACCTATTATTCTCTCCTCATTATGTACAATCCCTTGTCTCTGTCCATAGAGTTACATACCATTTAATAAATTTATTATTCTCTACACATTATATGGGATTTCTGGCTGCCACTATCCATAGAGTTACATTATATTATATTAAATAATCTTATTACTGTCTATGTATTATATGTGATCCTTTGCTGTCTCTGTCCTTAGAGTTAATTATATATTAAATAATCTTATTATTCTCTACATATTATTTGTGGTCTCTTGCTATCTCTCCCAATAGAGTTTCATTCATTAAAAAAAACTTTATGCTCTGAACACTATACATGATCTCTTGCAGTCTGTGCACATCCAAATGCATGACATTTTCAAAGTTGCTTATTGGAGGTTAGCAGGAATGATGGCACAAGAGGTGAGGATTTAAGTTACTCTTTAAAAACTGATTTATTGATGTTAAGTATCCATATTGCTTGTAGCTTTATCATTGAAGTGAATTCATTTACCCATTCCATATGTAAATTAAAATGAAGATCTTAGCTTTAACACTTATATTAATTCATTTACCTATTCCATATAAATTAAAATGAAGATCTTAGCTTTAACACTTATATTTGTGACATCACAAACTCATAACAAGTATTTGTATCATAAATTTCTTAGTATTAATTTATATACTCATTTTGAAAAACTGATAACATGCCATGTTGGCCTATGCATTTTGTATTTGGTCATATCAGTGACCTACAGTCTTGAGGTTCTGACCTTGTAAAGACTAACTGCTAGAATAAACAGCTTAAGCATATTTAAAACAAAGTGTTGTTGTAGAGAGTGTATGGCCAATCATTGTGAACCACAAGGGAATGGTTGCTTAGTGTGAGGTCAATTCACTACAGAGAGTTAAATGGTCAGTCTTACCAGGTTAGTGATTAATGATAATAGGCCACTTCACAGTTAGGTGTTGAGTAATTACTTAACAAAACAGGTAGATTTAAAGTTGGACAATAGGTCACTTGGCAATTATGTGTCAAGTAATAACAAAACAGGTAGCATTTAAAGTTAGACAATAGGTCACTCCATAGTTAGGTGTCGGGTAATTACTTAATAAAACAGATAGCATTTAAAGTTAGACAGTATAAGGTGGGACTAAGCCTTCCACACTGATTTTGATGGGCAGATGGTAGACCAAAATCACAAGTGTTAATTAAGATACTAAAACTAGCCAATAATTTATTTTGGAACTGTTGACCTGTGAGATCATTTAGCAAGTGAAACTTGTTTAATATGAGTGTTTCACTATATTTTCTTCACTCAAAATCTTTTATTGTCTGTAAAAACAATTACTAAAGCTGATATTTTTGGGGTAAGATTTTGGTGATGTCTGAGTGAGAAATTTAACTTGGAAAATACTGAATTCTAGCTGAAATACTTGATGCAAGAATTTTGCCTTTATTTTAAATTGTGCTATTAAATAATCATGTATTTTCTTTTATCTTTGTGTGAATGAAAGCTAAAACCAATTTGTGTAGGTTTTTAAGTAAATCAAAATATTTTTAATTTATTATATTTATCAACCATATTACTTGTTTCAGAAGAGGCACATTTTCTGGTTCCTTGTTCCTTCATTCTTTTGATTACTAGTTTAATGTTTGATTGTCTTATATCTTGAGGTTGAGTTTGGTGTTAACTTGTTGTTGATGATTTCTATTGATAGTAGATCAGTGATATCTATATTTGTAGTGATACAGAGCAAATTATTGAATCATTTTGTCTAACAGAAGGATATGGCTGAGGTCTTTGTATTGTATCCATTAGTGTGGATGCTAATGTATGCTTCTGTTATCAGCTAAATAGTTATATGCAATGACTGAATAGATGAGATAACCACCGAAGAAAAAATATTACATTTTGTATATTATGGGTATGACCACTTGTTTGTGAATTACAGAGAAAAGTAATTTGAGCTAACAAAAATTGCAGATATTTACTTAGACAATTTCTTCATAATTTATAAACTGTAGCTCAATAGATATTAATGTTCACATAAATTTATGTGCAGTAACAGTTGTGTTAAATATACATTTACAAGATTTGTTGGTATTGTAGAGGACAGGTGACGGCTAAGCGGTTATAAAAAAAAACAAAAAAACTATTAATTTGCTACTAGTAGAATAAATTAATGACAGTGGGAGAATTTTTTACCCACAACTTCCACTCCACCTGCATGTGAATGATAAAAATTATATTTCTGTATAAAAGGGTCGACTGCCTGATGAAGACTTGCTGTTTTTCTTAACCCACTATGAAATTGGCATTTTATTGAAATCACGTTCTGCTCGACTTATAATAAAGTAAGTGAGCCAAGTTCCACTTCGTTTGTAATATTTATTACATAACACCATAGTGTTTCTGTTTCATGTTCCAAAAAGCATGTCTAAAAGTAATTTTGTCCCATACGCGATATTGTAAAGTATTTCATGTTCCATGAAAACATATCAGAAGGTAAACATATCAGTTTTCACTAGATATACCAGTTAGTAAATGTCACTGGGTCCCACTAGATATACCATTTAGTAAATGTGTTCAATTCTACTAAACATACCAGTAGGTAAATGAGTCACTGGGTCCCACTAGATATACCATTTAGTAAATGTGTCACTGGGTCCCACTAGATATACAAAAATTAAATGGTATCAAGCTCATTTAGACAACAGAAATCAAATATCTCATGCATAAAACTAAAGCAATCTCGTGTTTTGACATCAATAAATGACTAATGTCCCATTAAATCTACCTCAAAATAATGTGTTATGTTTCACTGAAAGCAATCTCATGTGTAACATTTCTTGACATCAGTAAGTGACTAATGTCCCTTTAAATCTACCACAAAATAATGTGTTATGTTTCACTAAAAACAATCTCATGTTTAACATTTCTTGACATTAGTAAATGACTAATGTCCCTTTAAATCTACCACAAAATAATGTGTTATGTTTCTCTGAAAAAAGTAAATGTTGTGTGCTCTATTCAGAACACAATGAAAGTTTCTCTTGTTTCAACCATACTTTTCAAGAATCAGATTAAAAATTACAGTATTCTATGCTTTTCTCTTTTACCTGTTGTGTTTATTTAATTTTATTTTATGTTTTTATTTTTTTTTTAGAGCTCAGCGAAGGCGAAAAGTGCATTTGAAGCAGATGTTGTTTCATTTTCAAAAAATTTCTTTTGGCCGTCCCCAAACTGTAAGATTTGCAATATTAAAATTTAATTTGTTTACATGTTTTTTTAAAATTTAATCAAAGATTTTTTTAAATTTTTGTGATCCATATACTACTGATTTGATGATGGTGACACCAAAAGCTTTATCCATTCTCTCATAGTAAATGTTGATGCAATAGTCTCTATGTACACTTTACACAGTTCAGGTGTGTTATGCTTTCTTTTATTGTTCTATCCTGGATTGAAGTTGTTACTTTTCTTGTATTTCCATAGACTGAAGTTATTACTTTTATTGTCCGTTCTTCGCAGACTGAAGTTATTACTTTTATTGTCCGTTCTTTGTAGACTGAAGTTATTACTTTTATTGTCCTTCCACACACCGAAATCTTCTTTCCTTGTTCCTCCATAAATTGCAGACATTTTTTTTCTTGCTCTTCCATAGATTGAAGCAAAGCCAAAGAACACTGTCAGTATTGGAAATGAGGGTTCAATCATTTTGAAAGGTCTGAAAATATAGTTTAAATCAAGATTTTCTTCATCTGTTGCTATATAACTTAGAGTAGTTGTGAATTTTCATTAGTTATGTATTATTGGGTTAACAGCAGTATGTTTTCTCAAACAAAAAGAATTGTTTTTTTTTTTATATGTACAGCAATTGTGATATAAATTAAGGTAAAGAAATTGTAAGCCGATTTGGACTTATAAAGCAGATGATTTTTTTGTTTATTTATGAAAATAATTCATCAGACAATGAATATTTGCAGCTTCTATCAATTTTCAATTTGATGAAGAGATTCTGAAACTGGTCTTTAAAAAATGTCAGACCGTGAAACTAGTTGAAATAATGACCAACATGTGGATGGCATGCAGTTTGAAGAAATGAACAATGGATTTCAACCTGCAATATGAATTGAGCAATTGGTCTTTAATTTAGTTAGGTAAAATAATGATAATGGTAATTAATGATAATGTACTTTGACAGTTTTGTGATTTATAAATGTGTAATGTTTAACAATGACTTTTCAATTTAAAACACTTCATGGAAGTTGTGATTTATAAATGTGTAATGTTCAACAATGACTTTTCAAGTTAAAATGCTTCATATAAGTAAAACATATTTATTTTGTAACAGAACAGTTTAATTGAACTATGCAATTCCTTGGAATTTTGCCTGTTACAAAATACAATAACATTTATAAAATTGACACTTAGGGGTGTCAGGTCATTTTTGCAGTCTTTGAGAATATTTTCAAAATATTCATCAAAAGGTAACATAACTTTTTATTATATATTTATTTTTGAATGTTAAATATTTAAAAAATAACAATTTTAAAATTCTTTAATATGTTTGGCATTAAAAAAACTGTACCTTTTAAAAATCCATTTATAATTACACCCGCTTTGCATTTATTAGTAAGGTCATCCGTACAATTTTTTTGTGAGCACCAAAATAAGCTGCAGGCTCACACACCGCAGTACTATGTGGTGCTGACTGGCAACAGTTTAACTTTGAAGCATGTGATTTGTTGCTTTGTATTCAAATGTAATTAAAATATAATAGATGCATTACAAAATATGAATTCATTAATTGCTATGTGAGTATTTCATAGTTAACGTTTAAAAAAAAATATACATTTGCACAAATTAAAATTAAAATGATCATTTATGGAAGTTTGATTTCCTATAGGAATGCCAGTGAGTCAGGGTGTGGTGGAAGGATCTGCCAGAGTGGTTCTCAGCATTGCAGATGCTCACTTGATACAGGTTAGTGCACAACACAGGTTAATGCCATGATAAAATGGTATTTTTATTTTACTTCTTTTGTTGGTTGTTTCTTCCATGAGCACTTTCATTCAGTGCTGTGAAAACATTTCTTGTCAAGTAGTGGATGCATGAATATCTTGTACCTTTTATATATTCCAGTATAATTTTCCATTAGTGAAACTGTCATTAAATGCAGTAGACTCTTAGGTAATTGCTTAACTCAGTTCATGGATGTAATAAATTCATGATTATATTTGTCTTCAGAATTTTTAGTGCTAGCTAACTTTGCACCTTCAGTTGATATACTTAATTCATTTATCACTAACTCTATAAATATACATTATTTCAAGATGCTATCTTACACACACATTACTGATCTCATAAAAATAAATTATTGCAAATCATTACCATTCATTTCTACTAATTATTTATCTTTGTCTCCATGAATAGTGTTTTCCTTTTACTAAAGTGGGCATCTTGTATGTTGAATGAAATTATACTGTATGAAAACATATCACATTTTGAAGTCCAACATATATTATATCTTTCATCACATTTTATTTACTTAGGCAGGAGATGTGCTGATAGCAACATGCACAGATATTGGCTGGACACCCTACTTTCCACTATTGGCTGGACTTGTGACTGAAGTTGGAGGATTGATTTCCCATGGAGCTGTGGTGGCAAGAGAATATGGAATACCATGCATAGTCAATGTTCATGATGCAACAAATATAATTCAGAATGGTGAGACCTAAGCATCCATTCTTTCTTTTTCCTTCTTTTTTTTAAGCATAAAGAAGTCTGTGCATGATTATTTCTCAAAAGTAATAAAATGGTCATGTAAAATATTAGCATGCCCATATGGTACATTTCCAGTCTTCATTCATTTGCCTGTTGACACTATTATTGAATTGTATTTTAGTCACAATACTGTGAATTATAAAAAATTATTTGAATGTGGTTTCTTGGAAATGTGAAGGAATCTTTTTTCATTGTATTTGTCATATGTGACGCTGTCTGGGAAAACCCAGCTATTGTCGCTAAAATTGATTTTGCGCTATAGCCATTTGAAATCGATTACTCCCCTTTGATAGTCCAAGGATGTTTATACTTAAAAAATGTATAGTAAAAAAACTGACATAAATTAAAACCATATGTTTAATCCATCATGGGAACTTGAATTTTTGTTAACTATACCAGTGATAAGCCTGTGTGCTTGCTCTGCCAGGTGACAGAATGAAATCTTGCTGATTACTTATGTGGATGGTTATCTGTATTGAACCTTGTGATTAATTACTGTAGATGGTAATGGTGACAGAATTAAATCTTGTTGATTCGTTTTACTGCATGGCAATAAAGAAAATGTTTGCTGGTGGTTTACTAGGCTGAACAATAATGGCAACTGTACTGAATCTCATAGATTCATTAGAGTTGGTGGCAATGGTGGCTGTATTAAACCTTAGTGGATAATTAAACTAGATGATAAAGGTGACTAAATTGAATCATTAAAACTACTAAAAGTGATGACTATAATTATTTACATTGGAGATAATGTCATTGTATTAAATTTTGGTGGTTAATTATATTAAATGGCAGTGCTGACTATATTAAATTTTGGTGAATGATTAAAGTGGACAGAGTAAAGTAAGAGTGTGACTAACTTTAGATTGCCACAGTAACAGTTATGTTCTCTAAGCTTACCCCTTCAACTCCCAAGTAACATTTTTATTGCTCCAGAATTAAGTCATAATTGCTATTATTTTTTCCCTCCTACAGAAAGAAACTTATTAAGAATATGTGTATAATTAACAAAGTTGATTGATTCAAATGTAAATACCTGTGAATTGCCATAGCATTACAAAAATAATATAATGACTAGATAAATCTGGCTTGCTAAAGGTTCATTTCTTGTTTGAGGTGTGGAGGGGGGGAGGTGAATTATGTGGACTAATATTAACAGTTGTATTAACTCTTTCTAGTTCAGTCCAATTCATTTTATATCTCTTGTTTTTTTTCAGGTGTTCAAGTGCAGATGGATGGAACTTTGGGAACTGTCAAGGTTTTACCTTAAGGGGGACACTATTGTAATAGATCACAAATAATTTGTGTAATAAATCACAAGGTGTGACAAATATGACTTCCTGACAGGGAAAAAAAACTGACAGATAAAAATCATTACTAACCTGTACTTTTTCTTTAATCAGTAGTGTACTTTGTGATAGTGTACTTTTAGGAACATGAGAGTAGAATATCCTTATAGCTTTGTAATTCCATGGCATCCGAAAAAAAGCTTCCGGTCACTGTATTTAACAAGTACTTGAACACAAGATAAAAGACACATTGATAAAAGTAAATTTGTTGCACCGTCAACATAAAAGTAATTTAATGAATTTTAGGCTGAAACAAAGAATAAATACAAAACAATTTGATAAAATATCAAGTAAAAAGCAAAATTGAGGTAAATTTTGCACATTAAACACCCTGAAATATTAAATTCAGCAAAGATTGATATTGCCCTCTATCCAATACATTGCTTCATTATTTTTTTAATATGCAAAGAGCAGTTATGAGGCATTTTTAATTTTATTATTTCTAATTCAGTTTATTGTATATCATATAATTTGTTATCTGATTATTTTTGAATATTTCTTTTTAATTTATAATTTTCCTGGCACTTTTACATTTTTACATCCCATTTCCAAAATTATTTTGAAGCTTGGGAGTTTTAAAATTTGTATTCTATACTAAAATGATTAATTAATTAATCACATTTTAGTTTGCATTTGATCACAATGCTCATGCTGTCTAATACAGTGTAAGCATGCATGCTAATATATATGTAAATGCATTTAGACTTGTGATAAGTTAGAACCCTCTTAGGTTTAATTCTAATAATTACATGAAAATAAATCTTGTTTATTTCAATAATTTGCTAATCTTTGATCCTGAAATTGTGATACATATATATATATATAACATTTTAAAATTCAAGCATCTTGAGTGATTCTTTTGTCTTTAATGCCAATTATAAAATGCATATTTTTGTGCATGTGTGTATAAAATTATATAATAATGTGTGTATAACATGTGCATGTGTACATAAACAGACTGATAGGCAGATAATATAATCTTTATAATCGACACATAGATATTATAATAAGACACATAAATATTATAATCTTTATTATACCTTTGATCAACCTAAAGTCTCGCATAATTCTCAATTTTAAGAATCAGCACCTGGATAGTGCCATTCACAAACTCACCTAATTGTTATACACCCATGGCAAAAATTATGTTTGCATGCATCATATTTTATTAAAAATAATAACATTGAATGATTGAATGATTGTTTCGCATGCATTATGTTCTATTAAAATTAATAATATTGAATGATTGAATGATTGTGAATGTGGCATGTTTGCATGCATCATGTTCTATTAAAATTAATAATATTGAATGATTTTGGTTGTGGCTTGTTTGCATGCATCATGTTGTATTAAAATTAATAATATTGAATGATTTTGGTTGTGGCATGTTTGCATGCATCGTGTTCTATTAAAATTAATAATATTGAATGAATTTGGATGTGGTATCCATAAGTGATATGCTAAAAGTCCCAAAACATTGTGATAAATGCTTTACACAATGATCACACCAAAGGAAATGCCAGAAACCTATATATATATATATAGTCACCTGAATTTATATTACATATATTGTTAATCATTTTGAGAAAGTTAAATTTATTTTACAGATATTGTTAATCATATTGAGAAAGTTACATTTATTTTACATAAATTGTTAATCATATTGAGAAAGTTACATTTATTTTAAAGATATTGTTAATCATATTGAGAAAGTTAAATTTATATTACATATATTGTTAACCATGTTGAGAAAATTGAAAGCCATGTTGAAATAAATACATGTATATGTAAGTTGTCTGTGTATGTTTTTTACACTGCTGAAATTTTTTAAAATAATGTCTCACTGAAATAATTTTTAAAATAATGTCACACTGAAATAATTTTTAAAATAATGTCACACTGAAATAAATGTGAGATGAGATGACATCCAAACATTTTTTTTAAAAACACCACTGTATTATTTGTCTTAAATGTGTAAATTCACACTTTTGTTAAAGAAAATTATAACATATTATATCCTTTTTTAAAAAAAAGTTGTTGTTGCTTTATCTTAGTAATTTTTATATACATGTACTTATTTGGAAGTCAGTACATGCAGGATTAGCTGCCTCTGTTTGACTAAACATTTTTATGCACTTATTTATTTTAGTGTCAGAAAACAATTACATCTTTTAGTTAAAAAAGGTTAAGAAAAGTTTAGTTAAGAAAGACAATCACTTCATGCTACACAAACACATTAATCAGCAGCATACAAAAGTAAAACTCATTCTCTGTAGTTACTGTTTTTTTTTTGTTTGTTTGCAGTAATGCAAGAGTTTTGAGTTTTTAGCCAGTGGCTTTCTTTCGTAGTCTAGAAAATTGTGATGTGTTTAGTGCCTGCATTAAAATATGTCAAATATTAAACAGAATTTGTTCTTAATGTTTTAGTTAAATAAACATTAACCTAGATAATTTGCAGAAAGGTTTTGTGATAGTATTGGTTTTGGTGTACGTGAATTTTTCCTGGTGTAGTTTGTTTAATATTTTTTATACATTTATTACTGAATATTATTTTTATTTTATGTAATAATTTCATACATTGTTTTCATAACATGATAAATAAAGTATATTTAAAAAAAACAAAACATGCAGATATCTTGTTTTCAAAATGTAATTTACAGCCACCGCTAAATTCAGCATAGTTTTGAAAACTGTGATGTTACATATGGTCATTATATGCCTGAATAATTATGAATTTTTAAATTTTAATACAGTTTACAACACCTACACTTTTATTGTTTACATTATTAAGAGTATCACTGCCTGTTATTAACTACGTTAGAAAAACAACAGATAGATATGTCAGTAACTCAGATGAAAAAGTCTGACATTGTAATAAACCACACTCACTTGAAGGAATCTAAGGTACCTCATCTCAATAAGTAAGATAAACAGTCAAAAATAATGTCCTATAGTTTAACAGACCACTTTATCTTGAAAGAATCTAAGGTATCTCATGTCAATAAATAAGATAAACAGTCAAAAATAATGTCGTATAGTTTAAAGACCTCTTTATCTTGAAGGAATCTAAGGTAGCTCATGTCTATAACTAGAAACACAGGTGACATGTCTGATATCTTAGCAGACCACATAGTCTTGAAGAAAGCTCTGGGTGCTTCGCAATATCAGTATGTGTCGCCGCTGTACGCTGGGGTGACTTTGTAATAATGAATGATATCAAATCTGAGTAATTAGTTATGATACTAGACATCTCCAAGTGCCGATGTAGAGTATGGGTCACTGGTTATATATGTATATCTGCAACTGTTACGCCGATACTCTAGTATGCCGCCAAGTTGGCTCCCGCCCCCACTCAGTTTTCCTTGAGAATCTGTGTTTATGAATAAATATATATGACGATTATAAATAGACGACAGAGGACAAGATGTAATCATTAGATTATCAGACTACGATAACAAAGAGAAATTACTTCACTAACAAATACACGATTAAAATAATAACAAGAAATGTAATAAAAGAAAAGTTAACAAAATTTAGAAAAAATAAGTAACAGTTTTCATCCTACTGCCCAGTTCTAGCCACACTGTAGTCACTTTCCCCGATCACAACTTATCTGACACCTGGAGTGACGTACACGCACTGGTAGATTCTCAATAGTACATGACGTCACGTCAGGAATAGATTCTAAATCTCAAGTTGAAATCAAATCAAAGCCAGGAAACAAAACAAAACAAAAGCCAAAAACCCTGAAACACAAGCAATTGCAGTCTAAGTGTCCAGGCAATTGTTCTATTAATAAATACTAAGTCATTGGGTTGTACATGGAGCAGTAAAACCCTGGCTGGATAAGGTAAAAGCGTCTATATATTGTATGAATGGTTATGTTTTATTTGAAATGTTAACATTGAGACGATTGAAGAAAGAGTACCGATAAAAATTCGCTATCAGTATCACCTTTATTACCCATGAAATCACCTGTGTCTGTTAGACACGCCTTCGCATCTGGCCAATTACTTAGAGCTAAGTCTATTAACAACTTCTGCCCTCCCAGTAACAACGCATCCGTTTATTGGTCATTGATCACGCAAATTTAAACAACAAATACTCGCTCACCTTTCTGACGTAAGTACTAAATACCAGTCAGTAAATCTGCCACCAAGCATGACTCATTCATTCAGGACCTCACTGCCAAAACAGCATGATGCAATGAAACGTCATTCAAATTACAAATAGCTTCAATTTAAATTGAAACATGAAAATGTATATAAAATTCCCCATCATAAAATAGTTTTAATAAATGAACTGAAGTGAAATGGATGTATGGACACACATACACACACACTAATGTGCACACTAAAATTTGCTCAAACACATCACCTAATATGCAATGGGTAGTGGTTGGGGCATAAAAAATTAATTAGATGGCCTTTGAAGAGGGTGTTCCATTACTTGTTGTTTGGATATTTGCCAGGTCAGATCTATTTGTGGTGTTTATTTACAATACTGAGGTTAGTTCTGGAAAGAATACAGGGAGGTTACTCTTTCAATCCATTGCCCGCAATTGAGATATGTGTATTTATCACAATACGCAGAGAGATGATAATATTATTCCCATAACTTAAGAGACCCTCTCGTCATTTCAAATAATATGTCGCATGGTCAATCATCCAATATTCGACTATTAACACTAGAATGCCGTCCATTTCATAAACGATCGGTTTAATGTAGTACACATATGCGTAGACAAGGAAATATTTAAACTAAAATGTGTGGTATCGAATATATTCTCTCACCAGAACTTAAACATAATAAAACAGTCTTTCTTTTCTGAATTTGGGTTATTCATTTTCATACTGTTTCAAACTTGTTTCGTATGTTTCTTTCAACTTCCGCTTGATTTTTATTTTAATCAGTAGTGCGCATGAAGTAATTAATAATAAGGAAGTATCAAAGATAATGTATTTACATTTGAATCTATTTTGACTGGTTTAAAAATGCATATAGAAAATGTTGCACTTGATTACATATCTGCATGCACATACTCAATTATAACAATGCCTTTGACAAATTCAAGTTTAAAATGATCATGTGCATCTGGAATTTGAATTTGTGTTTTATTACAACATTTTGGCTCCATCGATAAGCAAACTATATGCGCCGCCGAGTGATATGCATTTAACTCACATTGGGACAGACTAGGTCTAGCAAACTAATTCGCACTCACTCCAGTTTCTCAGTCAACTCAACCATCCGTGCACGACTGAAAATATCTATAGCAGTTTGGAGTTCTATATTTTCCTTGTTGTCGATTTTGATTTAGATATAAGTCTGGCGGTAAGGAGAAATTTCTTTTTGTAGATATTATTAGAGTGGAACGGTTAATTGCTTTCAAGCACATTGCATTGGCACTTTACTTGCTTTAACGTTTACAAGTTTAACGTAAATGTATATTAAACAAATTATAAATTTGTATTCGCAATAGTGATATAATGTAAGAATTATGCTATTTTCTAATATCACAGTTTCCCCATATTAAAGCTTAAACATAAAGTTTTGAAAAAAAACACTAATTTTGAACATTTCTCAAACTAGAGATAATTCTCAATTACACAATTTGTCTTCGATTGTTCATTTTTAAAAATCCCTGTAAACACAGGTTATAAGCAAGTATTAGGACTTTGTACTAAGGTTATGTTCTCATACTAACACTTCTTAAGTTATCCATAGTTAAATTTGTGTTAAGTTATAATTTTGCAAGATGTTTGTTAGCGCTAACTTTAACTCTCAAAGTGCAAGTGTCTGATTTACCCAAATAATATTTTATTCATATATCGCACCATAAACCTATATATTCCTCTTAAAAGTACTATAGAAATTATGAAGTAGATATTCTTGAATATATTTACCTGTCTAGTGCTGATCATACTTATGTCTAATTATTATCCTAGTTTTTAATTTATAATGAATGTTTACACAGGAGAATAAAACAATCTAGGGGGAGAATGTTTGTCCTACTTGTGTCAACATTGCTATTCTCGGGAATTGCAACAGAAGTTGAGAATGATCACGGTATGTTTATTTTAATCAAATACTTTTTTCTAGATTGTAATGTTTCTTCTTCATAAATTATAATGCAGTACTAATTAGCGTATTAATTAAGTATACATTTTTTGGCGTTATGTGTTCAATAGATGTCTTGAGAGACATTCACTACAATATACACATACAGCGGCACATACTCACGCGAACATATTCATATACGTATATGCACACCAGAGAGAGAGAGAGACACACACACACAGAGAGACAGAGAAAGAGAGAGAGAGACACACACACAGACAGAGACAGAGAGAGACACACACACAGACAGAGACAGAGAAAGAGAGACAGAGACAGAGAGAGAGAGACAGAGAGAGAGAGAGAGAGATGCTTGTATGCATATATGTATGTGTGTGTATACGTGTATTGTCAAATATTCGAAATAACCTACATCAATAGATAAGAATAAAGATAAAATACACGTCTTAAATTCAACAATGAATTTGAAACGGATATTATGATCTGTCTGTGGTGTATCCTGAAAGTAGCTGTGACAACGTGTGATGCGCCGTCAATGAAGGAAGGACACATCACTGCTTTGACATGTCACTTCAATGATGATTTCGCTGACCTTCAGAGCAATGTCAGCATTGTTCATTATTCAACAGATGTTCCAAGTATGTAAACAAACTGTTTGAAAATTTACAAATACTCGTTTGTTTTTGTTTGTTTTCTTTAGCTCTAAATTTGAAATAAACAATTCATGTAAAACATTGTTGCAATGTACCTTATAATAATGCATTCCTTTACATTTTACAGTTAAGCGTGTAATACATCTATACAGTGCTAGTGCAATGTATTAGCTATTGGGGTATATTAATTATCAATAACTGTTACTTTGATTATTTCGATAAAGCCGCAGGTGATGCCTGTCAATTGACTCGCGGCCTTCACTTAGTAATAAATACGTATTAAGGAATAAAGAAGAAGACGATATACTTATGTTATCATTACAGTTCATTTCAAACAAGTAATAGGAAGCTACACTAACCTAAAAGATACTGGAGACAGAAACAATTAACAAAGATGTGATAAAAAGAAAAAGTTAATAATATTTCAAACATAGATCTAAACAAAAAGCTTTATTACTACATCTCTAAATAATCACGGACTCTTGTCTTTCAGCAAATAATGAATGCTTTCAGTTTTCGCACTGACGTAAAATATTTCCAACTATTCGGCTGAGTAAACAATTAATGACCACATAGCAATAATACTGGAGTGCACACATGACTCTCAGCACTGACTTTCAATTAGCACACTTTCTGGAACTCCAAGCAAGCAATGACAAGAAAGTGAATGAAAATACAAAATCCCCGAAACATAATTAATTACGGATCCTTAGTACGCTGCAATTAAAATCTCTCACATAAATACTTTTTCTAAATCCGGATTTCTCTACAAAACGAATAGAATTAGACACCTTTATAGCAAAGAAAAAAATCAGATTTTAATGGAAAAATCCGAATCAATCACACAGTTCACACAAACATATTTTACATTATTCAGACATAAGTCTATCTCATGCTTCTTTTAAACAAAAGGTCAGCTACATTCACATTATACAATACTTTACCCAAAGAATATATTTCGTAAAAAGAGCAAAGAGTCATGGCTTTCTCATTGAGTGAAATTATACCATGTAATTAGAACTAATCAATCTTAGTTAATGCTCTTCGCTTTCTCATTGAGTGAAATTATACCATGCAATTAGAACTAATCAATAATATTCATGGCTTCCTCATATCTTCTACACCAACATATTGTTAACCGGTCACCTATCCTTACCTGATATCCATACGTCTCAAGATAGAATAGTCACATAACGGAGTCCGTCAAACAGGAGGCGCGAAAGTAATCCGCTTAAAATAGCTTCGTATGCCTGCACATCAAATTGTACGCCGCTTGTTCATCTGCTGCTTATGGCTGAAATGAACATTAGCAATTCACGTACTTTACTATCTCTCGTGCCAAAGATCTCGCCTTCACTCAACTGTCAAACAACCAGTTCTTCTACATCCTATCTCCAACTTATAAACGCTTTACAAATAAAATGTTATTTTACATTCTGAATTATTAATATTCCTAATAAATTGTCTTCAAATTATGAATAAAATTGAGAATTTACTTTAAGCTGAGAGAACATTTTCCATCATACGACAAGAATATCTTCGAAATAAATTGAACTATATTAGGGAGATTTTATGGTTTTATGAATGTTGATCAAAAACGGTGTTAGTACATAATTAGTTCAGTGGGCTATTACAGTTATCTCTTTGCACAGACTATTATGATATAGCAAGTCATTGTTCTTACATGTATGCTATATGTTTTATGATGTATCAAGTCATTGTTCTTACATGTATGCTATAATTTTTATGATGTAGCAAGTCATTGTTCTTACATGTGTGCTATATGTTTTATGATGTAGCAAGTCATTGATCTTAAAAGTGTGCTATAGGGATTATGATGTAGCAAGTCATTGTTCTTAAACATGTGCTATAGGATTTGTGAAATTTAGCTTTTATGTTTTTGTTTTTTTTATTGTTGTCTTATTTCTGAACCATTATATATGCACGCATGGTTTTGTAAACAGAAGTCGTGCTCCTTTGCAACATGTCGATCTGGCAACCAGAATGTGAATCAGAACCCGGGTATTATGTCGCCGGAAATGTAAACGGATCGCTGCTTGTCGTAATACCTCATACCCCAAGGACACATGTCGGACGTTATTCTTGTCAACTGTATAATTCTGCTCCAGCCAGTCATGTGACTTGCAGTTTCTCGTTTAGACGTATGTTCTGCTTTATCAATATTATAAACTTTCCCAAATATTTTAGTCAGTTATTATAAACTTGTCAAAATACTTTAGTCAGTTATTATAAACTTTTCAAAATACTTTAGTCAGTTATTATAAACTTTCCAAAATACTTTAGTAAGTTATTATAAACTTTCCAAAATACTTTGGTCAGTTATTATAAACTTTCCAAAATACTTTAGTCAGTTATTATAAACTTTCCAAAATACTTTAGTCAGTTATTTCAACAAGCTTATAAATAACGAGCTTGAAACCTCCAGCAAACGTAATATAAAGATTTGTTGTTACCTTTTACTTATAGAAGTGGAGACTACATGCGATATTCCAGCAGTTCGAGTTCAGCAACCGACCAACTTAACATGCCAATTTAATGAAGACATGCGTAGATGTCAGAAGAAAATCAAAGTTAGTCATTCGTATAAAGGAAAGGAAGGTATGAAATATGAAATAATAACACGTTTCACCAGTTTAAAATCCGTTTTCACTGTCTTAACATAATGATATTACTCGTCCACTCAAATTTACCTTTTACTCATCCACTCGTAAGAAAACATTTCCGCTTATGTGTAACGTAGGCAACAAAATACTAAACAGCGTTAACTTTCATTGACACTTTTATTTGCACGATATATGTCTATGAATGTATGTTTATTTATTTATTTAAATTTCCAGATAAATTCTAATTAAATATATATTAATTTAATGCCTTGATCTTCATATAATACTTTGCAGATATATTTGTAATGATTATCTCTTTTGTTTCCCCAGAAAGAGTTCTTCTCTGCCACTGGGTCAGTGGGACACCAAACTGCCAAGCAAAAGACGGCTTCGTGTTTTCGGGTGTCACAGGTAGCAGACTTGTAATCACAATAACGCAGGCTACACAGGAACATGTTGGAGACTACAGGTGTAATGTATTTGGCTCAGCAATCGACAGTGATGAAACCTGTACTTTTGTCCTGAAAGGTATTGTATGAACATTTCACCTTCTCTCTCCCTCTCTCGCTTAATACATTTTCACAGTATAAAATACTATTCAGCAACATTTTGTAACTTTGATAAACTATTATACATGATACACCACCGAAAGGCTTCTATTAATACACATTCTTATACTTTAAATTAATATTCTATTTACTGTATTTTATCCTGTGATAATTCATCAGTTTCATTACTGTCCAAAATAATTTTGTAAAGAAAAGATTAAACAGGGTTCATTAGTAATAATAGTTTAATAGCAGGCTATTATGGATTTCCTTTTGCTTTATTTTCTTCCACCCATAGCCATCCTCCCATGATCTCTTTATCTTCAGCAGTCTCTTAGCATGCACAGATAGTCTTTTTGTGTGCACGCACGTGTGCGTGCGTGCGTGTGTTTCCCGACACAGCCTGTTTCCTACCCAGTGACTGGATGACAGTAGAAGACATGTAACGAAATTGTGGTCCTTACCTTTGCAAACAATTACAATGGCACATTTTGCCAGTAAGAAACATAGGTATTAATTGCAGTTTGTTTTTTTTTATATAAGCGGCAATATAGCTCTTCACTCTTGGAAACAAGACAGTAATAAGACCTTTCGCACCTCTTGCAGAGCACAGTATACGTAAATTTTATTTCAGGTTTGTAAGTTTTGCCATTTTCACCTGATTCGTTACACTCATACTTTTGCTATAATTTTTGGGAAAAGATAACAGAATCTCAAGACTAATGCACCCATATTAACATTGTATATAGCGTGCTGTACAGATATCAAAACAAGTTTATCTGCTCACTTTCAGATATTTTCTATCTGACAGTTTCATAAACAATTTTACAATGTGAAGTGTACAATGTACTTAAACTCGCAGGAAATCAACTGCATTAAAAATAAGTATAACTGCAAAATAAAAGGTAATCAATTACATAAAAAGATTGTATAATTCAATAGAAACGTAAATTATAATTTTATCACAATTTAATTCCGGGCGTATTTGTTCCTATGTATTACTGTTAACACCACAGTGATAATTGGAAGAGTGTTGCACTACATTTCCATTCTAGTATGATTTCTGTAAAGTCGTTTTCTCAAAGTAAAGAATGACAAAACACCACTTCTTTGTTTCAGACATACAAGCGAATTGTAGCATTCCACAAGTTGAATATGGCAGAATGACAAACCTGACCTGTATCTTCAGTGAAAATGTTGCGTTATCGAGGACAGATTTTCAGATCATACATACACCATTCAACAATGGCGATAAAGGTGTACAGACACAAGATAGATAGATAGATAGATAGATAGATAGATAGATAGATAGATAGATAGATAGATAGATAGATAGATAGATAGATAGGTAGATAGATAGATTATGGAATATATATTCTTGATATTTTATTAGCTCGTCTTCAAGGGGCATGTGCAATAGATGTTAATACAATGGTAGTCTGATTTTATAAATAGTAACATATTTGTACTAACTATTAACATATCTACAAAATGTCACTAATTAAAAACATTTTTTTAATTTTTACATTAATTCTAAAATGTCAATTATAGAGAACTGTACATTTAAACTATGAAAATAAAATATCAAAGGAAGATAAGGAACTCTTTGACTAAAGAAAAACCACGTACTTCTCAATATCATAGCAGGCACATCGAGCACCAAAGAAACACATATAACCATAGTCATGTAATCTGAAGTGATACATCTATACTTCCATTAGCAGGCGCAAAATAAGTAATCATTCAACTCCCCAGGTATCTCAAAGCCATTAGAAAACCTCTGTCTTCGGTTAAATAAAAACAAAAAAACGAACGAAATTCATATAAATAATAGTAATGAATTCAGCCAACTTCAAGAGCCAATCACAGATTTTGGTTGAAAATCAATTATCCTCGTGACACTCATGATGTTTGCCGGTTTCCCTTACAAAGTCTTCAAGCCACTAAGGAATCACTTTGAAATACTCTCAGCTTTCTCCTCTGAACATCCGACTAGAACCACAGATTGCAAGTTTCAAATGCAGATAAAATACCCAAATAATACCTTTACATTTGACGATATGCTAGTCTACTTTAACAGCTGATATATGCTTTTTTAAAAAAAATACAAAACGCATTTGGTCGTGTCTTGACAGTACAAGTGAAGTCGTATTGTTTCGCTTTGTAAGACCTACTGTTCTAATTTTAGATACGCTCTTTTATATTGAAACTGTATCGTAGGTCCATTATATAAATATTTATTACAGTTATATGAACACATGGCAGAGCTATGACTTCGGGCAGATCTGCATCGGAAATAACAGCTTCTAGACCAGGTTGAGTCATATCCTACTGTCTCCAGCCGTCTACCTATCGTTTACATGCATATTAGCAATGAACTACAGCCAATCACTGTCATTCAATGAAAATTCCAACAAACCATACACTATAGATGTCTGCACTAATGCACACCTTCTAATAAGCATTGTCTACAAATAACAATGGTGTGAATATATAACAATGAGTTCCTCTATTAATAACTGACAAAGATACGACGTTAAACATTGCATACCCAATGATAATGATAATGATAATTATAAAAATACTAATAAGCAGTTAAACAATATCTTAATTTAAAGTCTCACATATAAATACATAGACAGAAGGAAACAGTGTTTGATTTATAATTGATTACATTTATTAATAGACTTTTTAATGCAATACTTTAATTGTTTTGTTTCATTCTTCCAGCTAGAACAGTTCTCACATGCGTATGGGACGGAGAACCTCCTGACTGCATAGATAATAATTCATACAACTTTACCTATACGATCACTGAGATAGTTCGTTTAAATATAGATTCTGCCACATCGTATCACGCTGGAACCTACAGTTGTAATGCTTTGATTAATTCAGAAGAGAATGCTGGCAACTGCACTTTCATTCCATTTCGTAAGTTGATTTACATTTATATTCATTCATATATATATATATATATATATGCACATCTATCTATCTATCTATCTATCTATCTATCTATCTATCTATCTATCTATCTATCTATCTATCTATCTATCTATCTATCTATCTATCTATCTATCTATCTATCTATCTATCTAACTGTCTGTCTGTCTGTCTGTCGGTTTGTCTGTTTTTCTGTCTATCTAACTAAATGCCGATTTGAATAACTGTTTGACTGTAAATTGTCTGTGCAGGAGTAGGAATCACAATCTATTTATTTACATCTTTCACGACTAAAACAAATGCATGCTTCATTTATTATTTTCCTTATCATGTCCTGCATTTTTACAAATTATTCTCACGCTGTATTTATGTAAATAAAATTTGAATAATAGAATATATATCTCCCTGAATTGTTACTTCTCATTTGGATATACTTGGAGTTTTAGAATGTAAAGTAGTGACAATAATAATTATAGTTTGTATTTTGTAATTTTTGCGCGGAATCTCAGATGGTGTTGATTTACACAGTGAATAGTATTGTTCTAAACATATCACACCATCACAAGTAGAAACAATGAAATAATGAAGAGCTACACTAAACAATGACAATGTAAACTGTTACACTACATCATTAAACATTAAATCTTCACATCTTGACAGTATTCTACACTAAACATATAAAGTATTTGGCACATACATTTAAAACAAAAGATATGTGACTTTTGACTTTTCAAGCTTATTTCACCTCTTCAAGGATGGCCTAGCACCAACCTTTTTCGTTTAGTTACTAATCTCTTAATGATATTGTTGTGGAGTAAATTTGCCTGTCCCTATTTCTAAACTTATTTGTTATATTTGTTGCTAATGTTAATGTGACCCCACTTTGGGCTCTGCTTCTGACGATATTTTGTAATGACTTAGTTGTTTGGCTTGCTGATGTAATCCAAACCAGTTCAAGTGGATGAGTAGTTTTCTGACTAATAGTCTCATACTTGTTCATAAATATTTCATCCAATGGGGATAGACGAAAAGTTACTTAGTTAAAGAAATTCTATATTCTAATCACTATGATTTTGACATAACTAAGGTCTGGTCATAAAGGTGATCACTAGCTTATACTAAGTTACCTGACTGATAAAGAAAGAATGAAGTTATAAATAGTTCTTACATTTGCAATTAATCTATGATTTTAATTGGAGAATGCTTTATGTAAATGAACCAATATTTCTTTGTTCACTAATTTGATTATGTTATACATTATACTTGTGAGAATCCCGATTGATGCAATATTTCTTATGCTGTGTGCTTATGGGGCTAACGAATATTGTTGCAGGATTTGTAAGTTGATAATTTGTATGAGGGAGAAACGAGTTTAGAGATGAAATATGCCCGAAACTTAGCAATGCCCTTAACTTTTACAGAGGGGAGCATGTCTTTTGATGCTTTTGAAATGTATAACCTTGTATCACTTCAGACTGCAGTGACTGCTGTACTCTACCAGATCATGTTAGTGTATGTATCAAACATTGTCATCAAACCTATCAGTAAATGTGTTACTGTAATTTTGACTCGTGTGAATTCCATTTGAAAGCCAATATGATGGAAAATTGAGTTTTTTTCATTTGGTCTCGAGAATTCATGACGATTTTTTTAACATTCCTCGTGGTGTGCTTGCGCAGCGCACACTAAGATTTAGGAACATTCCTCATGATGTTTTTTGATAGTGCATACAAAGTTCTGAA
Source organism: Sinotaia quadrata (assembly GCA_028829895.1). Lineage (NCBI taxonomy): Eukaryota > Metazoa > Mollusca > Gastropoda > Architaenioglossa > Viviparidae > Sinotaia > Sinotaia quadrata. The sequence goes on from CM054179.1 coordinate 140,551,191, forward strand.
TGATTCTCTATGGTGTGCTTTGTGAGCTCATTGAAGATTATGGGATGGTTGTGTAATGTACCCTAGGAGGGTTCAACCATAAACTAAAAAGAAAGAAGGTGGCATATTGCAAACTGCATGATTGTGAACATATGCTAGTAACAGCTGCTGTCATAATTGAAAAGTTATGTACATTGACTGTAATTATTTCTCTAAAACCACACTCTCATTTCTATGATGAAACTATATCTATGAACTTGATTACATATTTATATGTTAATTTGACTGCTGACGTCTATGCCAGGATGACAGTGCAGTGTCTGTCCCTATTTTTTAACTAAATATTATATTATCTGTTTAATGTCAGCATGACATGACCTTCGGGCACTGTGTGTTGTGTAAGTATCAGCTTTTAAAATAACACCTCATGAATAGAATGTTCTAGAATCTAGAGCTTGCTGATATAATAACAGCCAGTCTTTTGTGGATGAATATTTTTTTTAATTATCCAATGGTTAAGATTTACAAAGAATGAACCCAGTCATTAGACAGAGACTTTACCTGCTGAAATAATTCTATTCTCTAATCACTTAGAATATGGTGTGGCTTACGACTGGTCATAAAAGGCATCCATTAGCTTAATGTATTAATTGAAGACTATTACTTCTACAATTATGAATTACGATTGTTATATGTAATATGTTATACACATAACATTGTTTTTAGTGAACACGTTCATAAATTATTATGTTGTCTTTATTATGGTGTGCACATCCATTGTGCTGGTAAATACTGTTGCAGGAAACTTTAAGCTGAGACTTGAATATAAGAAAGAATGGAGTTAGAGATGATAAACTGGAAAACTTAGTGTTTGTTCCCTGAATATATTTTACAGGGAAGAAGCAGCCTTTATAGAATTTCTGGAATTTCAAGAATTTATGGGATTGCTGAAATTTCGGATTTTTCTTCTTGGTTGCTTGTTTATTGGTTTATTTACGATTGTGGTAGATTCAAGAAGTATCTACCCAGTGACTAAGTGTAAGAAAACACTGCACCTGTTAATGTATTATAGCAAAGAATGCTCAATTACAATATGGAGTTTCTGGTATAAAGAAGTTACTGGAAATTGCTACATTATTGCCCTGACTCAGAGCTTGGTCATGGCAGGGTTCTAGCTAAATACTCACCTGGGTATATAAAGACCTTTGCTTCCATTTAGTGTTAACTATGCATCAATTTGAAAAATAAACCTTCCGTCACATACCTATCTAAGTCACATGCCCATCTGATCAGTACTCTTAGATTCTAAGTTGAAAAAAAGATATTTCGCCTCTTTCAGACTTTTGTGATAATTCACAACTCGCTTATAAACTAACTTACAAATTTATATAAATATAAACTACATCCCACTAACTATTAGAATATCTAAACATCAACTTTATTAAATAAATATATAATATGATAAGTGGCGGTTAAACATGTGCACAATGGCACAGCCATACACATTACTGTATAGCAGACCGCGCCATGTGATTCAAACTAGCAGCCGGTGACCTACTTTGCTGCCAGGCAAAACAAGCATTACGCACATACTGCTCTGTACACACGTACATCCACCCTTCCACATTCCTGGCCTCTAAGATTTGAATCAGCGTCCTCGCTGATTAAAAATAACATATGAGACTGTGAAATATAGAAATTATTTGAATGTGAAATGTTGATGTCGCGTAATCTTTTTCATTGTATTTGTCATATGTATATTTGATTGTTGATTTAATAAATTTATCATTATCATGATCTTCTTACACATATTGATAACCTTAGGTTGTAGAAGAAAGTGAATGGATTGGGGTTTGCTAACTGTATATTAAAGACGGATTTGTCTTCTCCTTTAGTAAGAGGTTTTCCACCTACAGAATATAGTGTGATGGTAAATGTTTGTCTTTAATGTTCTGGAAGAGAGAAAACGTTTACAGCGCCTGCTAATCCGCCAAGACGAGTGGTGTTTGCTGTAAAAATATTAATATCATAAATTCAAAAATCCCATCGCTTGTAATTAGTTATGAATGATTAATTAATTCATAATAATCATAAATGAAATGGCGTTGGCCTCACACTGTCCATCCCTATTGGATGAATATTTGTTATGAACAAGTATAAGACTATTAGTCAAAAACCTATTTATGCATTTGGAACTGGTTTACATTGCGTCATCATTTTCTAGCCTATCCTCCAATTGAGTTATTGACACTTAAAATATTAACAAAATCGGGTCATTCTGACATTTAACAATTTATATAACCATTATGTTTAGAAACGGGGACAGACAAATGTACTCCTCCAGAGATAGCAACGTTGTATATTAATATTTCTTACTGCAGATCGTTTCCATTTTTCTTAACTATATATTAGAAAGCGTTTGTACATAAATGTTTATATATCTTCAGATTCACATCTGCCTTATTTACCAAATCTGACAATTAATGGATATTCAGGGAAGAAATTATTGAAACAAGGTGAAAGTGCCAGTATTGTATGTGAGTGGAAAAACAGCAACCCACCAACAACAGCACGACTCATGAAAAATAACCTTGAAAAACTGGCAGAGAGTAATATCAGTGGAAAAATCACTTACGATATACCAGAAGTACATTGCAGAGATGCAGGCACAATCAAGTGCGTGATTGGCGATACAGATCAGTTGACGGTTTTGCTCTTAGTAGAATGTAAGTAGCAATATTTTCGGAAATTAGTTCATTTTAAATCTGAATTATTTAGTGTAAGTATAGATTTTTTCTATTTCTTTCTTCAACAACAGTAAGAATGTGTTGATATGACAACATTATTCTATTCACATTTTTATTATAAATTTTAATTTGAAATATTAATATTTATGTATGTTTTATATATTGATAATTACTGTTTGCATGTTTAGTGTTATATGGAAGTTATAATTGTTCTAAGTAATATTAGAAGGACGCTTATATTCATCTGTGTCACACACAAAAAAAATTGTAAGTTGTCTAAGTTTTTTCAACTGAATTAGAACAATTTTGCACCGTTAAAATCGAAAATGACATCCGTTTTTTTTTTTAAAATCAGACAATGTTTTTGTGCTAATTCGATTTTAATGTATGGATCCAGCACAATAAAACTGTCCTAAATCCGTCACAAAAACTTAAATAACAAATTTTATGTTGCCAAATACACACACACACACACACACACACTGTCATTGTCTTCATCGCTTGATATCCGGGCGAAATGTGTTCCATAAATTATTGACTAACTGCCCTTCCAGGAAAAAAAGCATCCGAAATGTGTTTACACTGCAAAATCCGCACCTGGTTCAGAAATCATCAGGGATAGATAGCATACCAAGTTTTAGTCACTCGGAAGCTTTTTCAAGTCATTAGATGACATCCAACAACTAGAAATCATTTCTGTTCACGTAGCCATATTTTGTCTGTCTCTTGGTTACACAACATATTCTGTACCGTTAAGCTTTCCTGATTGTAAAGATTCTCCATCACGACTAGATGACTCAAATTTCTCTCAAGTGGATTTGTGTGCACTCTGTGGATTCTGGCTGATTCCTTGGCGTAAGCTTTTTTTAAGTGTGAACCCGGTGTGTTTCACGCCTACTGTCTAATAATCATAGTGGTGTCATTGCTTAGACTTAACAGAGAAGTACTCAACCCTGTAGATGATCTATACAAAAGTTGTTAAATGAATGTTATCCTTTTCCGGTCAGTATTATGTTCAATTAAAAGCTGATGTGGAGTTTGTCAGACTTCCTGTCATGTATATTCAGTTTTTTATTAATATATGATATGTAGTTTGTTAGATCTCTGTAATCTGTTGAGAAATCAATATATGCCATCTGTTGTTTAGACAGAATTATTTTCGAGTAAGGGTGACTTGGAGTCTAGTTAGATTTTCTTTAATCTGTTGTGTGGTTGGTACTGTTTGATAAATAGGTAGTGTGCAGTCTAGGCATAATTTTCTGTAATCTGTTGTGTAGTCAGTAGTATGTTTACTTAATAGGTCTCCTGGGATTTAGTCAGATTGTCTGTAAAATAACATAAAGAAGCTGTAAGCCTTAATTTGAGTAATAGGCAGTCAATGTTAAAAAGTTCGAAAGCCTAAATTCGTGTATCAGATTGATCTAAGATATTTTCGAAGTCTAACTCTGAATTCTGATTTTATGATTGATTGCTATAACTTATAACTTAAAAAACAAATATATGTAGAGCAGTTGATTGAAATATTTATAAACAGTACCCAATTACTAATCATTTCATCATCACAAGACTCTGAGACATTTTATTTATAAAGCTTAGGATAACAGAACTGTTTTATTTGATATGTTGAACCGGATCATGTTTTAAATCTTTATTAGAGCCTTTATTAAAATTTATTTTTATTATTAAGTTACCAATTATCTCAGAATTTTTATTTTGTTAATCTCAACTGTCTGATCGTCATTGTGTCGTCTTTACCCATCATTGTCTATACCACTGATAAAGCCAAGGTCAGGGGTAGAATCAGGTGATGATGATTAGAAAGATTTATTTGATAAATTGTGTTGATTGTACTTAACAGTTGGTATATCCCGAACCCTCTCATAATAGGGCTGTTTATAAACGAATCTACCACTTTTTCTGACTTTCTTCCCTCACTTTCATTGGTCACATCGTTATAACTATCAGACCTTCTCTGTAATGTAGCGTCACTAAGTTTATCACATACATACATCAATAGTATGTGTTTTAGATCAACTTGACATGTTTTAATAAAAACATATGATTATGAACAATATATACATATTGATGTCTGAAGTATTTAATTTAAAAGTGCGTTTAGATCTACAACAGTCGTGCTGTATTTTACAGCATTCGTGATAAACTTTATAAGCTAGACCTCAGTTTTCTAAGTTTAACACTGCTTCTATAAACATGTATGCATTTACGCCGCCGCAACATAAACATCCAAAGAAAATTGCCCTTAACTATGCACTAGCATGTCGTGGACTTCCCTGTAACCGAGGTTTCCAACTCTCTTAATTCAGATTGTCATCCCTCGATTCTACATACGTTATATCATGCATGAATGGCCTCCAAACCAATCAGTCTATATCATGTACACTTATCACTGGAAAACCATGTATGGAGCAATTAAGATAATATTATGTATAACAGCAAATTGTCTACATATTACAATTAAACAATGCATTTAGAATTCATGTCGGAATCATAATTATTATGTTCATGTAATGAACTTTTAACATGCTATACTTATGAAGGGACTTTTACGAAACTGCTGTCCTTAAATGAAGAATACAAATGTTTGCCGATTCCTAAAGAAAACAAATTATGATGCATGGTTGAATTGGTCTGTTATAAATTGTTTGCATTAGGTTAAATTATTCGTCCTTAAGTTAAAGTCAGTGATTTAACCATCAGACAATTTTCTATCTACATACAATAATAACATCCGGAAATGTATGTGTGCGCATGATGTGAAATGAAAACGTTTATTTATTACAATCGTTATATTTTAAGCATAATTGATAAAATCAGTCTGCTATACAAGTTATTTAACTATATAATATAGGCCCTCCAGAGTTCAATAGGACTTCAGCAGAAATGCAGAACATAACGATTGGACATACGTTCCGTATTCAAATTCCGGTTCGAACCCACACGACAGAGATGATACGCTGCGAAATAACTCGTTTAGTAAATCCTTCCAGAACAGAGTATTCAGAAGTAAAAATAGTGAAAGATTCTAATACACAAAGATTAGAGTGTTCCACACCCACTGGCAGTCACACAGAGGAATGCTTGTGTTCATTAACCGGGTCACCACCTGATCTGACATTCATTTTGTACCTGCTGAACGTAAGAGAGGAATATAAAGGGGTGTGGCAGGCGCGCATTAGCAACGGAATTGGCACTGGTCAAGTTACATTATCTATTCAAGTATTTGAAGGTATGGGACTACTAAATTCAAATCTATCTATCTATCTGTGTGACAAATATTTCCACCATTTCTTCTATATGCCACTTTATTCTATGTATATTTATATATGAACTGTATATTATAAAATGTAGAACATTTTAATATTGTTTTTAATGTTGAAGTAGCAAACTGTAAAGTAGACGTAGTTCTCTGCTACAACATGTATCGAAAACATTGCAAGTATTTTTCTAGACTGTAATTCAACACTAAAGCGATTTTTATGCCATCTTCACAAATTCAGCGCCTCCAAAATAGTTCTACCTACTCACTTTGCATTGTTATCGTTAACTGCATTAGTAATGACACTGAATGACCGTACTTAACAGACGAATAAAGAGATACGTCACAACTGACCAATGGCCGAGTACTGATCAACTGTAAATGACCAATAGGTGTTAGTGGAGTATAGGGAGTAAACCGTGCTTGAAGAAAATATTTCTTGGGCTAATTTGGAAAATTCTCCAATATATCAAAACGTACCCTTTCGACCATACCCTCTTAAGCGCACGTGGTAAATGCCACATTGTGAGTAAAATTGTTAGCCTGCAAACTTTCATGCTTTATTCAGCTAGTAGTAATGTAGTTTATTCATGTGTATAATTATTATATGGGATGATTTTATAACTCTGAGAGATTTTCTATGGTATATTCTGATTCAGTAGAGAATGCATTTATTAATTTATTTTTTCAACCAATATGTCGAGTAGAAATGGACCGATAAGCAAGACCTTCGCAGGCATCCACCTGGGTACAGAAGTGTCAGGTGAAGGGCGGACTGGTAGGTTCGAACCACCTGCGGGTATGCATGAACAGTACAAGGTGGTGGGAAGAGCGTGGGAAACAAGTACGCTAGTCGTTCAACATCGCGTATTTATAGGGTACTTAAGTGTCAGGTTGTTCTTCGTAAAGTAACACCATATTAGTTTATATACTGGGTATAATTCTTCCTCGTCACTATGAGAGAATTCTACCCTGAGGGAAACACCGCTCGAGCTGACCGTTGGTAAGTTAATTAGCTGATAGACTGAGATTTTAAACTGATATTTTAAATATTTACTGCATTGTCCTTTCGATGTAAAGCAAAAAAAAAAAGCGATGATGCTAGATTTATATTTCAATGATACCTCAATGTCCATGAATTATACTAGTCTCGTGTGTATAGGGATAACACATTGTTTTGCAGAGATGTAAGTTTGAGAAAGTAAGGAGAGAGAGAGAGAGAGAGAGAGAGAGAGAGAGAGAGAGAGAGAGAGAGAGAGAGAGAGAGAGAGAGAGAGAGAGAGAGAGAGAGAGAGAGAGTGACGGGAAAGATAGCAAAATAGATTCATGCACTGTTACATTTTGTGTTGCAGTGTAACACATTTTTTTTTTTTACCATCGACCTGATTTGAACTGTCATTATAGATATAAAGACCCAATTCTCCAAGCTGATCTACTTGCTAAGACAGACACTTTAGACAAAGGATGTTCTAAAGATCTGCATTCCTCGGTTGTGTGGAACTCGTACAGACAAGGAGATCCTGCATAAATTGCCAATGTCGGACTTGGTGTCAACATTCATTGTTGTAAGGTAACGTGTACTCATCGTCTGATCAAGGAAAATAGGAACAGTGTGTCCTTATTCACGCAACCTTAAGGAGAATTGCACTTGTAAAAAGACTATCAGCAGAGACTCTGATAGGACTTTGTTTGATGTGTGTGTGTGTGTGTTTGTGTGTTTGTGTGTGTGTGTTTGTATGTGTGTGTGTGTGTGTGTGTGTGTGTGTGTGTGTGTGTGTGTGTGTGTGTGTGTGTGTGTGTGTGTGTGTGTATACTACCAGAGCCAGCTGTATAAATGTGGGACAACAAGTGTTCATGCATCATGCACTGCAAGAAGAGATCAGGTCAATCATGTTATTTACTTTTTCCTCCTTCCAAACCCTCATTCAATGATGAAAACTAGTAGATATAAGACTGAATGTATTTCATAGGGATCGTGACTTTCATTGAAAAATATGTAGATAATATTTCAATCAATTATTCATTTGCTACTAACTCTAAGTTTTAAATTCTTTCATTATTATTATATTTTAATAAACATTTAATAAACATGTTATTTCTTGAACTAGCTTCTCGCACGTGATTATAATTCACTAGTTTGGGGTAGATGACATGTGATGGATTAAGTAATTAAAGAGGGATTAAAATATATACCTTAAATAAGAAGTTCCCTTCAGTAGAATGTTTTACTTTTAGAAGGATGATTATTTTATGGCGTGTGCATTTAAATAATATTCTGAAAGTGATATGAAGATCCACAAGATGGGAATTAGAGAAGAGTTGTCTAAGTAGGGCTGGATATACATTGATCCACCGACCTGTATTAATGTGATTATTAATTATTGAAGATAATTATTAATAATATTAGTCAGAATGTTGCCACTATATGCACTATTACTTTTTAAAAAAATATTTGATTTCATATTGGTATGTACGTAAATTGTAAAGAAAGTGTGAAGTACAATTTTATTGTTTACCTATAGTAAAAGAGTAACACTAATCACTCAAGGCTGAGAGAGACAAATAATTGAACTTTATAATTACTGATATAAATCTGATGAGTTGTTTAAGGGGGGAGAGATAGATGTGCGATACAATGCTTCTTTGTTGTCCCTTCAACTTCCTTATTCTACACATGATTTGGGACTGTAAGTAAGATACCATTGACAATTGACCATAAGTGACAGGCTGAGGTGAATTTGCAGAAACCTGTCTCTGACGTCACTCATCTCTATCCTTCAGCAGGCAAAAGGGCAAGGGTGACAAAATTCGACAAATTCAGGTCAAGTCAACTTAAAAAAAATATCTATATAATCTCCTACTTCTCTCATGATGTTATGAACATTGATGAACATTGCATATGTTATGCGTGTCAATTGACAGTGAAACATATATGAGGAATGCTCTGTGAGGAGTGAAACGAATATTGAGAACCTATAATCAACACACACATACACACACACACGCACGCACGCACACACACACACACACACGCACACGTACATGTGTGTTTGTGTGTGTATATTGTGTAGATCCATACTTCATATTTGATTAGATTCTGCAAGTGTGCTGTGTAGTGTGTAGATAATTGTATATTGTTAATAAATTTTATTTCTCATTAATATCCACTATTTACGAGTAATATAGTTTGGAAAGAAAAGGTCCTTTTTCATGATGGTGGGGGTTATCATATAATAATTACCAAGTCAGAGATAAAGGTGTCAGTCAGTGCTAACCATTACTACTTGCCTATAACACTAGGAAGAGTAGGTGTACTTGAAGACTGCTCTTCCTAATCATGTCTGCTTTTGAGAGGCACATTATATTGTAGATGAAAAGCAATATAATTATCAAAATTTAAGGGGCGCCTCTCTCTGTTCAAAATACCTTTCTTACTAAAATTCATAATTATTCGGTTTCATCACTGAGTAAGCTTCTATTATGACCGATAATTAAGTTCAAGTCAAAAAAATGACTTTAAGGGCATTGATGGACAATTGATACCTGCCAATTTGATGAACACTTATTTATGTGCATATGTTTGAATGAACATCTTGGTCTGGGTGTAAACAGAAGTACATTATACAACGGAAAATGGCTTTACTGATTGTGAATGGATATGGTGTCTGATTGCTTAATGTATGATAAAATTCATATTTTAAATAGTTATCTCTCCATATTTAATTTTCTCCTGCAATCATACACTGTCCACGATAGAGTCTTTGTCTTTCGCGGTCTGGGAGTGAATAAGTCAAGCCCTGGGGTACGTCACTAATTACCACCCTTCCCCAAGTGTTACTCGTCCAAGGCAACCGGCCCTAGCTGAACTATTCTCGTCAGTCTAAGAGTCGTTGTCTCGGCGCTCACATTTATCTCCCCCTTCGATGACTGACCTACCCTAAGAAATGTGTCTTTAGACCGTCTTTGTCATTGTTATTACGTCGTTGGCTGCCCCTATCGTCATCTACACATTTACCCCTCTTCACAAATGACGAGAGTGGATAGGTAAATAATAACAATTTATTAAAAGAAAAGAACAATAATAAACCAATTTCAGATAGAATAATAATTGAATAACACTCAAGGCGAGATTTTAGAGATTCACAGATCTTTCAAAAGCTTATCACACTAAACTTTAAATCAGGAATATTAATCATGAGTTAATTTCCTAGAACAATTACTAGAATTTTATACAATCAGAAAATGAATAGCTTCAGTACATTGCCTGGAACAATTACGAGGACTTCAGTAATTAAGAATAATGTATCTACGTTATAATCACAATAAATAGACTATAAAGAAAGAATCAGAATCAGAAATTACAATAAATCAAGGAACAATTACAGACATATGCCAAAGCAAAAGTACACATTCACCTGATGTATTTCTGATCGCTGTCCTCTATCTACTGCATGGCAAGGTCGACTGGTGAACAATGCTGGCTACAGATTAGCGCACTTGGAAAGTCTGTTCACTCTTTGCTGAAATGTTCGAATAAAAAAAAAAGTTATTTTCTACAGGAACTTGTTTACATATATATATGCAGCTTCTGGTATTATACTTGCTAACTAAGTGTCCTGGGTTACTGTTATATAAATTCAAAGAATTCTTACATAAAATCAGCTGTGAAGGTCGTTGTACTTAATGCATAAGTCACTCATTAAATCTGTTAGTACGTCCGTTTCGTCGGCACCCCCACTTGGCAGAAAAGACCTTATTACTCGTGAGTTTCATATAACAATACTCATCTCCCAGATAGTATTTTCAGGTCCGAAAAACACCTTTCGTGTAACACCAACGTGGCGTTTCTATATATCTCTCTCTTTCTCAAAAAGTTCTGGCCCAGCGAATTGTACTGCTTGCCTCCCCTTTTCCCTTGTCTTCTTGACCAACAAGGATTTCCACACAACAGTCTGTCCGTACTTAAGTGACAAAGCTCTTAGATCAAGGGTAATCAGGGCCAAGGTATCTAAGTCGAAGATAAATGAATCTCTCAATGTAGATGGACTGAACGACTGGAGATGGAATTCGTAGATAGAACTTTGACTGGTGTAATCTGCGACTCCCAAAGCTGTGAAATATACAAGTGGTTGTGCACATCAGCTCATGGTTTACTAAGTGTTAAGTCTGTAATTTTATTCTTGGTTCTCATTTGAAATTTTTTACATGCGTTTACTTGATACCAAGAATAAAATTACAATTTCAAACCATTTGAAAAAAATACAACTCGAAATTTATAATCGGTAGAATTTGGGAATCATTATTTACAAAATATATTTACCATTTCAGACATGTCCTATTCTGCTTTTTTATCCGTAGGAGCCTTAGGGACTGTGAACAAATTTCATAGTGAAATTAATTTCGCTCTGTCGTCCTATTTATGAAGTCGGGTTTTTCTTCGGGGTTCGGGTATGTTCTTACTCTCGGGCTTAATTGCATAATCACAGTTGGCTGACTGTGTTCTAAGGGTCGGCATTCCTAGCTAGTCTCTTGGAAGGTGACTGCGATATTACTACGGATACAATGTTATTTAGTGGAAATTGTTGCTAAAGGAATTTTGTGTAGTCAAATATAGAAAATATATTTGTAGCCAAATTAAACAGCATAATAAATATTCATTTGATTGTACCTATTGAAATTTACAGCATGTAAATCAGAATATTTTTTTCATGCTTAATTAGAAATACGATAATTAGTTAAAACATTTTAAAATTATTTGTTCTTCCACTCTTAAGCCTATTGGTAAATTGTATGATTATACCGTATTATAATTCCTGTAGTTGACACAGGGAGACAAATCGACTGAGACAGAGGGAGACAGATCGAGTGAGAGAGAGTGAGAGAGAAAGGGAAGAGTCCAAAAAATAGGAGTGGTAAAAACACAACACATACTTATAGAATTGTAAAAAATAAGACTAGAACATATATATAGTTACACACTCTCACACACACACATATAATGTGTATGCGAATGCCACAGTAGATTCGATTATGTATTATTTCTGACAGGAAACAGTACTTCGTCACAAATCAATGACTCAAAGGATATGGATTCTACAATTGTCGGAAGTGTTGCATTGATATGTGCGATGTTAGCAGTTATTGTCAGTTGTGTTAAACGGAGAAAAGGTATGTCGTCTGCACATAATCTTTCACTAAATATAAAATGTAATTATGTAAGGGAAAGACCTGTTGGAATTAAATGAATATTATGTTGATGGCGAAATGAAATAAAAACAAATTAATTATAATATGATAGTTCAAATTCGCTTTAGAATTCTTTTACTTCTTCACCTTCTTCTTCTTTGCATTCGTCTTGTCACTATCATTTTGTACCAGCTTGTTTTGGAATTGATGCGGACTACCATTCTACATACTGTAATAAGTTCCATCGTGTATTCTTGCATTTTGTTTGAATATAAACAAAATTGTGGTTTCGTTTCTATAACTTATATAACTCTGTTATCTCATTGAAAACACATTGTATTTGTATAAACTTCCCACAATATAACACGAAGACAATGCAATGCACAGAAATGCAACACATGCATTAATATATTTCTATATTTCTATACATTTAATGTGGTACATTGTGTGCTAATTATATATTGACTTTATGTGAGACGCATATATGTACACATTTTTATATTAAAACTATTTCAAACCGTATGTTACTTGTGGGTGTTTTCTTATATACGTTCTATTAACATTTTTCCCCCAGGTCATTTACTACGGTACGTGCAAACACGTCTCTTTCACCCAGTCATAAGTATCATTTCTCATTTAACTCCCTCTATATATTAAATATACTTCTAAAAAGAAAACAATTAATTTTTATTAAATTGAATTTATCAATAGAGTTCCACATAAGTACATAAGAAAATAAAATTATTATTATTAGATTTAATATTTATAATATTTACTCATTAATACTAAAAATAAAATATTATATATATTTAATTATTGCCTCTAGCAATGTTAATAAAATGATTAGAACCATTACATAGATATCTACACTTGTTTATATGAAGAATTCATCCATACAACAAATTAAGATGTTCTTACTAGCACGTTCTAACAAGATGTAAACCTACTAAATTCTCTCCGCTGTGTGCCTATCTATATCTCTGTCTTTCTGTCAGTCCCTTCTGTCACTCTCATTCTCTCTCTCCTTTTCACGATATCCTTTTTTTCTTTTTTTCTCAGCAAAAGTAATAACTGAGAAATGAAAATGTACAAATGAATGCAACATCATAATTTGCAAATGAAAAAAATAACTAGTTATGTTATGTGTTACTGTTGCTGGTGTTATTATATCTAACAATGCAACAATAGTCATATTACGTGAATACGTTATAGTTGTGTTTTACAGACGAACTGTGAATGAGTACGAAGAAATAGACACACAGAGTGTGATGAGTGTTTGCAGAACTACCCCAGCCAGTGTAGTGTTAGTGCAAAGTGCATCAGAGAAACCTCTATCAGGTATATGAGAAAGAAAATAAAACTACTCATGTAAGATTCGTTAGGTGCTTTAGTAATGTATAGTCGTGTGCATGTGGTTATTATTATATTATTTGATATACATTACAATATATTTTTAGTATGCACTATTACTAGAACATATAAATAATGCATGGTGACACTCGAAAGGTTAAAATATTTAGTATTAATATGTCGATTAGATTACATAAAGTTATCTTATAGTTTGAGGTGGCGTTAAAGCCTATCACGTTCGTCTACATCATTATTTGATATATTTGTGTATGGGTTGAATTATTTATTTTAAAGAGACATATACGATCTTTAACATTAATTATATTGTGGTATATTTCTCTGTTTTAGCACCTTTCCCAATCATAAATTTAGGTAAGTGATGTATTGTTCATTAACTTTTTAATTTTTATTTATGACTATCACTTGATTTTAACATGTTAGCAAAACAAGGTAATTTTACCCATGGTCCTGAACGTGTCAGAGAGAGAGAGAGAGAGAAATGATAGGGAAAAGAAGAAAACCTTAGTCACGACAAGAGGGAGAAAATAGCGGTAATATTAGTAGTAGTTGTTGTTGTAGTAATAATAGTAGTATTAGTAGTGGTGGTGATGTTAGTTGAAGTGGTAATTGTAGTAGCAGTAGTAATATTACAATCACTAGTAATACTAGAAAAAGTCGTGATAGTAGTTGAAGTAGTAATAGGAGCAGCAGTAGTAACAGTAACAGTAGTAATAGTAGTTTTAGTAGTTGTTGTAGTAGTAATTGTGGTGATGATGATGGTAGATGAATTGGTAATAATAGTTTTAGTAGAAGTTGTAGTAGTTGTTTTAGTAGTTGTAACAGTAGTGATGGTGATAGTAGATGAAATGGTAATAGTAGTATCAGTAGTAGTAATGGTGGTAATGAATATGGTAGACGAAGTAGTAATAGTAATAGCAGCAGTAGTTGTAGTAGTAGTGGTGGTGATGGAAGATGAAATGATAATAGTAGTAACAGTAGTAAGAGCAGCAGTAATAGAAGTACCAACTAGTGGAGATAGAAATCATACTAAGTGGGCAGCAGTAATAGAAGTACCAACTAGTGGAGATAGAAATCATACTAAGTGGGCAGCAGTAATAGAAGTACCAACTAGTGGAGATAGAAATCATACCAAGATGGCAGCAGTAATAGAAGTACCAACTAGTGGAGATAGAAATCATACTAAGTGGGCAGCAGTAATAGAAGTACCAAATAGTGGAGACAGAAATCAGTGGGTAAGAAGAGAATAAGAATTGGAATATAAATAAAATATTGTACTGATTCAATCATTTACGTCATCAAGGTGTTGAATTAATGTGCAATTACAATAAAAGCAATAATGGAGTATAATTTAAAATTAATGTTGTGTTGTTGTTGTTTTTAAATTTGATATTAATATTTTATGTTTCTTTGAGTTACATCCAATTTTCAGTAGCATTATTAAGGAAAACTATATATACTGCAAATTTTCTTTCTGGTTTAAGTGTTCGCAAAACTGTGATACTGGAAATATGTAACGGTATATAATTACATTACGCATCTTTATTTTTTTTTGTTGATCTATTTCAGGCTCTTCATTACCAAATGTAAGCAACAATGAAACTTACTCTTGTTTACAATTGAAATAAAGTACTACTTGCATGTTCCCAAAAGTACACTTTAAAATGTATTATTGTAAAGTCCTAGTAAAACCGACTACAACGATCCTTGCACCAGATGTTCCTGTATGTGTGGGTTAGGCCTTCTTACACATTTATCTATCTGACAAAAGTGCGATGTTAGTATTATAATGTGTTTAATTATTTTCTTTGATTTAAAAAATGGCTGTTATATAATGAGATAAATGCACAGATTGGTCTTTTGTGAAAAAACTGTATCACAAATAAACAGTTATTGGAAGAAAAAACTTTACGCAAATGAAAGTTCGATATATAATTACGTTAGAAAATAATTGCATTACATTATAGAATTTAATTATAAAAACAAGCACAAAATTAAATAAATAAAAGTAAGTAACTATGGAAATGCAAGTAACGGGAACTATAATGTCGGCACCAATTATTTCCATGGGAAATAAACTCTATTCATTCAACGAAAGACGTACAGACTATATACACGGCACACTATTTTTTATTAAATGATCTGGGTATCTAATCTTTTGATCTGTTTCTCTCCTTCCGTGTGTCTCTGTCTCTGTACTTCGCTCTCTGTATATATCATGTGTGTTTGCATATGTTTCTATATTTTTGCTTATCTTTATTTTTATTTACTTGTATGATCGTTTGGTATTATACCTTTTATTCAATTATCAATAGGTATAAATGCATTCATAATTCCCTACATGAATGCGTTTCCTATGTATTTGTGTTACTGTTTATCTTAGTGTTATTAATATGAAATATTTTTGCTAATTGCCATATTATTTGAATCTTCGAGCATTAAAAAAGTACATTGACAATCTCACATGGGAAACATTTGTTTGACTCTTCGAGCATTAAAAAAGTACATTGACAATCTCACATGGGAAACATTTGTTTGACTGTCAGAGCATTAAAACAGTACATTGACAATCCCACATGGGAAACATTTGTTTGACTCTTCGAGCATTAAAAAAGTACATTGACAATCTCACATGGGAAACATTTGTTTGACTCTTCGAGCATTAAAAAAGTACATTGACAATCTCACATGGGAAACATTTGTTTGACTGTCAGAGCATTAAAACAGTACATTGACAATCCCACATGGGAAACATTTGTTTGACTCTTCGAGCATTAAAAAAGTACATTGACAATCTCACATGGGAAACATTTGTTTGACTCTTCGAGCATTAAAAAAGTACATTGACAATCTCACATGGGAAACATTTGTTTGACTGTCAGAGCATTAAAAAAGTACATTGACAATCCCACATGGGAAACTTTTGTTTGACTCTTCGAGCATTAAAAAAGTACATTGACAATCCCACATGGGAAACATTTGTTTGACTCTTCGAGCATTAAAAAAGTACATTGACAATCCCACATGGGAAACATTTGTTTGACTCTTCGAGCATTAAAAAAGTACATTGACAATCCCACATGGGAAACATTTGTTTGACTCTTCGAGCATTAAAAAAGTACATTGACAATCCCACATGGGAAACATTTGTTTGACTCTTCGAGCATTAAAAAAGTACATTGACAATCCCACATGGGAAACATTTGTTTGACTGTCAGAGGCTATCGCCACAATAATGAAGCAAGTACTCGCAGTACAAAGAATGTGAAATTTGAATCGTGAGCACTTAAAACAAAGCCCAAAGGAAAACTGAACAAAAATAATGTTATAAAATTAATGCGATATATACAATGGTCATTAGTCATTTTAGCATAACGGGGTCAACATATTTAACAATTCATAACAGCTTCCTTACTGTTAATGTGTCGCATTTTGTACCCTACAAATCAATGCCCAGTACTACACTAGATAACTGAAAACCCTTAATAGACACCGGGCAAACGGAGAAGTACATCCGATAACTAATGTGGGTAGTATGCATCATTTCGTGCGTGCAAGTGGATTAAGTTTGGTTATAGTTAACCACTGCAGACAATATTAGTTTGTTACGTATCTATTTTAACATGCACGATGACTAGTTATCTGTTTGGTTATAGTTAACCATTGCAGACAATATTAGTTTGTTACGTATCTATTTTAACATGCACGATGACTAGTTATCTGTTTGGTTATAGTTAACCACTGCAGACAATATTAGTTTGTTACGTATCTATTTTGACATGTACGATGACTATTTATCTGTTTGACATTCTCTTAGCTACGATTTCACTTACAGTGGCATTCAGTGTGTGTGTGTGTGTGTGTGTGTGTGTGTGTGTTTGTGTGTGTTTGTGTGTGTGTTTGTGTGTGTGTGTGTGTGTCTGTGTGTGTGTGTGTCTGTGTGTGTGTGTGTGTGTGTGTGTGTGTGTGTGTGTGTGTGTGTGTGTGTGTGTGTGTAATTCATAACTATTTCTGCATTATAATAACATTAATGTATAATTAATGATTACGTGACTGTTTCTGGGATAGTGATTATAAGTGTGTTATGTGTGTGTTGTCAAGAGAACGCTGTTACATATATTTAGTATATGTAATGTTTGGGGGGGGGGGGGCATTCTCCTACAGATGTTTGAAAATTGTACACGTTCATCATCCTCACACCTTAATGCTTTAAACACAAACCACGTAATGTATGAGATAAATGGTCGTATCTTAGATATGGAGGGTAAAAATCTGATGGTTCACTCCAATCACGCTCAACTGTGCACAGACAGACGTAAACAGAGAGCCTGTTGAACAGAATGGCGACTTAAATTAGTAAAGAAAGACAGTCTGACAAAAAATATGTCTGTTCACGAGTGTCGGAGTTACTATGAAACACCACCACATTGTGCATTGCTCTTTGTATTTTATTAAAGTTGTTATACACTTTCCTTGTTTTTAGGAGGAAAGAACACATTACAGAGAGAGTTATAATGATGTCATCAGCTATAAATAACGCAATAGCTCACTCACGTACCAGAACACAATGGCTGACATTATAAAAGTATCTGACACACGGCCATATACTATGTGCATGTTTAAACGTAGTTTCAAATTGGCTTGTAAGTTACGATTAATTACTTGTCAATAAACGACATACATTCCATTTCACTGTCCTACAAGCATATGTAGTAACGGAAATATATAACTTTACTGGAAACATTTATTTATCAAAATATCAATTGAAAATTCCTGCGAGTAAATATATGCAATAACATGTGCTATGGGAGTGACTTACTTTGAATGTCTAGCAGTGAATTCACGCACTAAAACTGGAATATTGTAAGAAAATGGAATATTTAAAATAAGAGACTACACTAACAAAATATTATCACGAAGAGAAAATCGCTAAGAGAACATATTCAAGTCATTGATTTTGAATTTTAATAAAAATGGGAAGATAATATATCAATCTTTCTATTTCTAATGCAATTAAACCGTAAAGCAGATAAAAATAACAGTGAACGCATTTGAAAAGATTATATAGAGAAAATACCTCAGATTTAAATATATTATATTATACATTTTCCTTTTACTGATCCTGCAACGATGCACAGAATGTTTAACAAATTAAAAAATATATATAAGTCACTAGCCATCGTTTCTCTGTTTTTAATACATTTCTCCATATAAGCCTTGTGGGTGATGTTAGAAGATCTCTAATGTAAATGATTAGTATTAAGTTTTGTTTATCATTTAACTCGTCATTTTAGCGTACTTATGCGATATTCATAGAAAATAGTTTTGTTTGAATCCAACAGCATTTGTAATAAGAATCTATCTATTTGTAAAATGATTATGTTCGATAAATTTATTATTAAACATATAATAAATAGTTCTAATATTATTGTGATCAGGATACAATTTTGCTTGTTAGATATCGACCCTTATATTGAAATGCTTATAATAAATGTGTTACATTAGATCCACGAATTACTTATAATAAATATGTTTCTGTTACATTAGATCCACGAAATGCTTATAATAAATATATTACATTAGATCCACGAAATGCTTACAATAAATATATTACATTAGATCCACGAAATGCTTATAATAAATATGGATATGTTAACATTACATTCACGGGATGCTTATAATAAATATGCACTTGTTACAATAGATTCACGAAATACTTATTTTCATAAATGTATTAGTAAATGAGTATTACTATGGAAAGACAATTGCCAGTAGGATTATTTCCTTGCACGTGCGCGATTGTGTGTGCGTGCGTCCCTGAATTGTAGTATGCAGTCCTTAAAAATTGTAGGAGTTTGTTCAAACAGAAATGACGGAAGTATAAAGAAGTCTTCACATTATCAGGTACAGCTTCTGAAACAGAAACAACAGGACAAGAAAATCCATGTATGCATTGTTCAGAATATTTCCGCGTTTCACTTCCTTCTATACGGTGTTCTGTTTGTTTTAAGAAAGTAGGTTTCAACGTGATCAGATAAAAAATGTTTTTGCGTGTTATTTCTCAAAATTTCACATAATGTTTCTAACAATTATTGCAATTCTGATTGTTGTTTGTGTAATATACTTCCCCGCATTTTCGTTTTTTTTTACTTGACTCATTAGGATTTTAATTAGAGCTATACACAGTGCTTTGTGTTACTTGACTCATTAGGATTTTAATTAGAGCTATACACAGTGCTTTGTGTTACTTGACTCATTAGGATTTTAATTAGAGCTGTACACAGTACTTTGTGTTACTTGACTCATTAGGATTTTAATTAGAGCTACACACAGTGTTTTACGTTAACTATGCATAGTAGACAATTAAACTATATGCATTCAATGATGTGTCTATTTTCGCCTGTCATCTCGTAAATAAATTAAATAAACTGTTTTCATTACATTATAATGTGTAAGTATATTCTTGCAATTTTGCGTTTACCTTTGGTTTGTATGAGTGTACATGTGAAGTGTACGTGTGTGCGTTGTGTGTGTGTGTGTGTGTGTGTGTGTGTGTGTGTGTGTGTGTGTGTGTGTGTGTGTGTGTGTGTGTGTGTATGAGCAAAATAATATATACACATTCTTTTCACATTTTGTGTCACCTCTCTGGGTACCCATCACGTGTTAAGGATTATTATTTATTATTCACATAACACATAACTAATTACAAGTGATCGAGAATCTTAATTAATAGTTAGTAACAATTCTCCTACAAGACCAACATGTCTCTGACTTGGCGGATTAAAAGTGTCGTAACACATAATAATAAGATAGACGTTTTTGCTGTCGCCAGAAGTTCTTCAGGTGAATACTTCCTACTAAGATACAATTCCGTCTTTTATTTTTATTTAACGAGCCCCCATTAACCCAGTATTACTCCAACAAAAGGTTTAGATATAATGTGCAAGAAGGCTAGTACATATAACAATAAATATATTAAATAAATTTACAGCATATGAATATAATCAAAAGAGTGTTCACATTTCTATCACTTCAAAACAATGATCGATCAAATCAGTTTATCCTAGAATAGACATCAGCAGTCAAATTAATATAAGCAAGTTCATAGACATAATTCATCATAGAATTGAGAGTGACGTTTCAGTGATAATTATAGTCAATATACATAACCATTTCAAAGATGGCTGCTGCTGACACATGTTCACAATCATGTGGTTTTCAACAAGTCACATTCTTTTTTTATTCGGTGATGGTCCACCGTACGTCTTCTAGGCAAGTAATGCAACTGTTCCAGAATCTTTGATGAGCTCACAAAGCACACTGGAGAATTGTCCAAACCTTCACATGCGCTGTCAAAGCACATCACATGGAGTATTCTAGAATATTTGTGTTTGCTATTCAACACATCAAGAGACCTGCCCTACAGTGTGTTCCAAATATTCTAGTTTAAAATACCATTCGCCCCAGAAAATATGTGGTTGGTCAAACAGTAATGTTAAATTACTTGTGAATCGTCTTTTTTTTTTTAAAATGCGACTAGAGTTTGAAATTACTTGTGAATTGTCTATTCTTGAAAATGCGACTAGATTTTGAAATTACTTGTGAATTGTCTATTCTTGAAAATGCGACTAGATTTTGAAATTACTTGTGAATCTATTTTACCGCGCAGAAACGTCATGCAGGAGGGTAAGCCTGGTAAATAACGTTAAAATAGTACCACACATTTTAATGAATTGTGTGCAGTTGAAGACGAAATATTTAATATTTTATAAAACTGGGATGAAAGTAGTGCCGCATACAACACATTTAGCAAGGTCAGTTAGCAGAGCAATTCCAGGTTAACTTTACCCTAAAAAGCATGCACCAACGAGAAGCAAAGCACTAATTCCTTCAGCAGTGCGTGTAACAGGGTGGGGGAGGGGGCACCAGTGAAATCCATCATAGAATGAAGATGCAATACGGAAAAGCATTGTTTTATTGTTGCAACAGGTGTACTGGTGGAACAGAAAATTTAAGCACACGTTGTCTATCTTGTGACAGGTATGATGAAAGAGTGCTAAATAAAACTAAGTTGGATGAAGTAGACTCAGAACTAATTAGCTATGGTTCAGCGCAGAGTATCAGTCATGAAGAGCTCAGCATGAACTTAGTAAAGCAATTGCTCCAGAACTGCGCAATACGACAAGGTTTCTTTGTATACAAGTGCTTAGCCACTGATGAAAATGTTTAAGCGAAATACTAACACTACTATTATAATCATCTGATTGTTAATGTATATTTTCTTTTTTTACTATGCATCATCATTCGACCTGTATAATATAAAGTGAAAGACCATGATTAGTGATTTTTTTAATCTCGTCTACATCGCCTTAGAAAGTCACATAATGTATAAAATATAAAAATAAAGAAATAAGATTTTATTTACCTCTTATCAGCATAATGTGGGATTTCTTCAGTGCTAAGAAATCATGATATTATTATACATACTGTCTTATTTTTGTCAGAATGAATAAAATTTCGTGTTTCGAACCTTAAGCAGTTTCTTTGTTGTAGAGTCTAATAAAATATATGTGATACATGATGCATCGACTAACACATAATTGACAAATTTTACACATTCCTGTGATTATGTTATATTTACTTTATAAGGCTAAAATAAATTTGAAATTATAATGAAATGATGAAACAATATTATTTTCTTGTGAAATAGCTAATCCACGTTGGTGTTTATATAAATTCTGAAGCATAGACACTGAGGACAATTTCAAAAATTCTCAAAGTAGCTTTCATTTGAGTAGTTCTTGACACGGTTATCTTTTACAGAGGAAACTATTCTGCATTTACACCGCTCGTTCGGTCTATTCCTTCACCGTGCACAACGCTGTTAACGTAGATAACGTTTTGGGTTTTAAATTTCTTCGCCGAATTCAGGTCGTACGATTTGTTGATATATATATTATGAGTGGACTTTGTTTTTAAATATGCGTTGATTCTATTTTTACACAAAATATGAATGTCTAATGCATTAAATATCAAAGCATTTTTAATGTGCATGCATGTCAGTATGTGATATAGTGTAGCCAAAAATGTATTCATTAAAAATGTATAATAACTTTTCTAATTCGTGATGTGTGTGTGTGTGTGTGTGTGTGTGTGTGTGTGTGTGTATGTGTGTGTGTTTGTGTGTGTTTGTGTGTGTGTTTGTGTGTGTGTTTGTGTGTGTTTGTGTGTGTGTGGTGTGTGTGTGTGTGAGTGTGTGTGAGTGTGTGTGTGTTTGTTTGTTTGTTTGTTTGTTTGTTTGTTTGTGTGTGTGTGTGTGAATATACCAAACAAAGACGAAAGACAAACTAAAGAATAGTAAATTGTCAAGTTTGCTTTGGAATTCACAAATGAAATAAGTAAAGAATACAATTTACTGAACTGTTCATAAACATTTAACTCTGGTTATTAAGATAATTAATGTCAGTAATGCAAAGTAAACAACAATAATTTATTATTTAGGTACTACATGAGCACTATTAGATATCATGATCTCCACATTATAAACTCAAAGTTATTCACCTGAAACATTATCTGATTAATGTAGAACTATTACATACGTCACCGACTGCACTACACTTACTGTGGTAAATTATTATACAGGCCACAATAATTGCGTAGGTAGTCTATGTAAGCGATCTATTAAGGTGAAGCAGTATTTACTCTTCCTAATCTGTATTGGTAACCTGCTGGACGTTTGTAACTTTTTCTGGTAAGATTAATAACAGTTGTAAGAGTGGTAATATTTATATGTGCTTGGGCTATTCAGCAAATTTAAAATAAATTATACATAGCATTTTAGCTATTGCTGAGTGCTGCCCAATTCATTTCCATTAATAATTATATCATTATGAAAACAAAACCTTTACATATATAATAATATGAACGTTCATTGCCTGATGCACTGAGTACATAAACTATTATTAGTATAATTAAATATTTGTTTTCAACTGTCTACTAGTGTTTCACACTCATTCAGTGTAAAATTTAAGTTTGAATAAATTATAATAGTTGTGTTAGTAATTAGTTATTTTTCTTTAACTTTCTGTAAACAACAGGAAAGAAATGGAGTCCTGGTCGAGAATGTACTATGTACTGTGGTTATCTGCATTGATATGGGGCCGCACAATGACACTTCCTAGTAATCAAGGTAATGTTTCGTCTATCTACTTTACAATAAACACATACACATTTACGCATACTTTTTAAACTCTACTCAGATGAAGATTTAGTTCAAATTACAAGTGCGTATTAAAAAAAAATATTTTACATTGCCGACCTGCTCTTTATAAATTTACTACATAATAAAATACGTCTTAGACGAATAAGTTTTGTCAGGTTTATTTGATTTCCCAATGAGTACATCCGCATAGTGTTGGTGTAATGATACACAGCACGGTATATTTGAGCAAATATGCAAGACATGTAGAAGTTACATAATTAATTATTCAAAAAATCCATAATTGTTTAAATGACCTGAACTCACTCTCTCTCTCTCTCTCTCTCTCTCTCTCTCTCTCTCTCTCTCTCTCTCTCTCTCTCTCTCTCTCTCTCTCTCTCTCTCTCTCTCTCAATCTATCTATCTATCCATCTATCTATCTATATGCTTGTCTGCCTGTCTCTCTCTTAATGTGTGTGTGTGTGTGTGTGTGTGTGTGTGTGATTCAGGTTGTATTGTAATAGTATTGTTTAATTAATCACAAAGTTATCATAAAAAATATATTTTAAAAACATTGTGTTACAATCAGTAAACATTGTGTGTATTTTTAAATATTAAATTGAGATTAATAAAGCACATGCAATCTTTTGTAACATACTAGCGACGTGCACTATACCTGCGGTGAAGGAAGGGCAGACAACAACCTTGACCTGTTTCTTTAATGAGGATTTTGGCGATGAAAGGAAAAGTGTCAGAATTATGCGATACACGTCAGAGGGAGAACGTATGTTAACATGCCAATGTTATATAATATAAATATAATTTCTGTTATAAAAAAAAATAATATTATGGGATATTTTACTTTCTCATGAACGTCAGATTTACATTTATATTATTATTTATTAAATATTATTCCCATTGTGGAAAGGCCGTCTAATTGCTTAGGTCAATGAATGCAGACAATCGAGATTAAGGAAATAATAGATGATGTTTATAACATCAAAACTTGACAACAACACACGATTTATATGTGTAGAGAATAATATAAAAAAATTCCAAAATGTTTGATTCAAAGAATGAAATGTTGTATCGTCAAACGACAATATGAAGCACTGTAAATAGTTGAGAGGTTTTGCGTTGTAAAATTCACACGCCTACATTACCTCATGTGGAACTATTGCATGTAATCACATGTTTGTCATCAGGTACTGTGCTACTGTGTGATATGTCGTCTGGGAAGCCAAATTGCCAATCAGAACCAGATTATGCATTCGCAGGAGATAATAATGGAACATTATATCTATTAATACCCCGAGCTTCACAGAAACACGTTGGGCAGTATTCATGTCAGCTTTTAAATTCTGCGCATGACAATTCCGACAATTGCAGTTTTTTGCTAAAACGTACGTTGTATTCAATGTCTTCAGTACTGTATTTCCTGTACTAGAAAACACCATTATGTTTAATTTTACAAGTTAATTATCACCTTTGTACTAGAAAATACTTTTATTGTACCATCTGAATTAGCACCTGTATATTAGAAAACACCCTTATGTTTAATTTTACAACTTAGCATTATATACATGCATTAATCTTCAGTATAGCCAAATAAATAATCTATGCGATTTATTTGAAGACGATATACGTTCACACTGTGATATATATTGCTTGTTAATTTCTTTCCAGGTGCGGAAACTACATGCAACATTCCTGCGGTTCGAACTGGTCAAACAACCGAGTTGACCTGTCAGTTTAATGAAGATATGAGTAAACTTCAGAGGAACATCAAAGTCACTCATTATACAAAAGACAGCGAAGGTTCGTGTATAAGTTACAATTAATGATACCATTCTATTTATAGGAACACACACAGCACTGTCAACATAAAACTCTTATTATAAAATTCACAATATTTTAATAGTTTTATTTGATAAATTAGCATTGCTGTTGCCACATTGAACATTTTCAAATAAATGTATTTCCTTTTCTTCGGATACATTTGCGTTAAAAATAATTTGTAAGGAAATGTCACTTACTTAGTGTACTCATGAGCAGTCTTGAAATACTAATGCAACACATATTTATATTTTACGCTTTTACAGTTTTGCTTATTCTTAAAACACCGTCATAACTGTCAAATTATATTTACTTCTGTTAAATTTAATTGTTAAGTTGGCAATTCACAGTTTAAAACAAATTACCACTGAAAATATTATAGCTAACGTACAATTATTTATTTAAATCTCACATGTATGTGTTTCCTGATAATTGAGATAATATGTGCCATTCTCATTTGTTTCATTCCAGAGACTGTCCTTCTGTGCCAATGGGACAATGGGTCACCAAACTGTCGAACGAAACATGGCTTTGCATTTTCAGGCATTATAACCGACACGCTAATCATGTTTATTCCTCACGCTGTCCAAGAATATGCTGGAGACTACAGATGTAACGTGCATAATGAAGAAGACGATAGTGACGAATCCTGCAATTTCATAGTTTGGGGTACGGTAACTCTTAAGCACATTGATCACATTACTTCTTTCATTTCCTGTTTCTCAAGGCTTCCAGTTTCTTTTCTGCTACCTCTTTTTTTCCATGCATTCCACCCTCAACTTATCAATTGGAAGAGTTAATGTGGATTTTGTTTGCAATCTGATTCTATGGCAATGGATAATCTATAGTGCATGCTATATTCTAATTATCCTTGCAAAGAGTAACTACCTGATAAATGCTAACTACGTGTCCACTCATGCACACACACACACACACACACACACACACACACACACACACACACACACACACACACACACACACACACACACATACACACACACACATTTAACTACAATGCATCATATACTATAAATTGCGACAGGTAGTTCACAGTATGTTTCTAGAACAAAAGGCCTTCACTTGAAACAAAACTTGATTTATCACTTGTATAGATATTGGAATACTGCTGACATAATGGTATTAATCATAGTAGTGTTTTACCAGAACGTGATCGGAGCATTTTCTGTCCGAATTGGTTCTATGACCGAGAGATCTAGGCGCTGACCTCTCGTGCAATCATCTATGGGAGCCATAGGCTTGAGAAGTCATGGAATTATAGGTTCGAGACCCCATCCAACTGGTCGATTGTTTTCAGTTGATAGTTCATATCTCTACCTCAGTAGTGTCGAGCTTAGCAACCACAATTGTTTGACGCTTATAAATCTTTAGATAGGAAACACTTACTGATTTCAGTTATTGAAACAAGATTAACAAATAAAATAATAACTTTTAGTTACTTACTTTGCAATAATTCCGTAAAAGCTTTTTATTTGTTTTAGTCACTTTAGTACTCTAACAACTGAGACCACCATACCATGCACATTGAATAAACCATCTATAGAAGTAGCACAACACAGATTATTTACTTTAAATCACTCGAGTTTCTGGAGATCACTCGCTCGCAGATGGCATTTCCAAAACGTATATTTAGTATGAAACGTTATTAGTAACTTTAATGGTAAGGTAAGTATACTCATTCATCTGCTCTACACCAAACGAATCATTTCCATCACTGATCATCTCTTTAGTATTCGTGAATTTCCAGATTTTCTTACGGTGGTCTGAACTTTAAATGTTTATTATTAATATTCGACGTAGTTATGTATTCGTGCTCTTTTGTAAGTTACAAGTTGCATACGTCTACTGCACTTTCTTCTGTTACTCTTCTATTTTCAGACTCTGTGAAAATTACTGAAGCACCAGGAGACTCTTCAGTAGGTGATATTTTAACTGGTAAGAAATATACAATTCCATTTTTAAGGACAAACCCCCAAATAAGCTCCATCGACAATTCATTAATTAATTTCACTTTACTAAATACTACTACTATCACGACCACTACTACTACTACTACCACTACTACTACTTGATCAATGAAAATGCGTAAAATATATACTAAGATAAAACATGTGTCTATAATAACCAAAGTAAATAACACTTCAGATAGAATACTAACTCTAGTACACATTACTTACCTAAATATGTATAATGATTGAAAGAATGACACAGTACATTTATTCGTTTCTTGTTTCCAGAAAGCGTTGGAAATACGTTAAATCAGGAGACATTTATCATCCTTCTGACGGTTGTCGCACTCTCTGTGACGGTTATTTTGGTGGGTGTGACTGCATGCATCTGCTGGAAATGGTGAGTAAGAGAGTCGGTTACCGATGGCTGATCTGAAATATATCGTAATGAAGATATAAACAGTATGAAATATATTCGTAGCTGGACAGATTAATGTATCATTAAATAATAATGTATTTGACAGCAAATTGTAATGTCATTTAGATTTTTACAGACTTTCATATATTTTGCAGAAGTATAAAATAAATCAAATCGTCCTTAACGTTTGATATCATAATACAGTTATGCGTTTGATTGGAAGTTTAATTTTGTTGAAGAATGTTATGATTATTAAATTTTCATTAAAACAAATGCAAGCAATAGCCAAACAGTATAAATGTATTTTATTTTCATTTAAACAAATGCAAGCAATAGCCAAACAGTATAAATGTTTGTCCTAAGTATGAGCATGAACTGCAGTAACTCGTCATCACGTGAAGTAACGCGTACCGAATAAACATAGAAATATTTGAGCAAATTAAGAACATCATGGTAAGGAAACAAAAATAATATCCCATGATAATAGAAATTAAAATGTCTTCCTTTATGTTTGTAAATTTTTCTTGCCAAATTATAATATGCAATTCGTTCATATATTTAAAATTCGTGTATTTTGTTTCAGCACGAAAAATGGAAGGAAAATTTCTGATGTAGAAAAGCACGACCAGGACGCTTTAATCGAGAAACAGAAACACATTAATGCTGTCAGGGCAGCTCTTTTAGTTGACAGAAAGCATTCCATAATATATAAGAATGGTTCCAAATCTTGACTGATATATCTGTTGTAAAAGGTGGCTTAAAATGCAATTTTAAATTTAAAAAAGAGCTGCTTTTGAATGTATTTTGACTACGAATCAGACTTACATAAAGATTTGGATGTGTGTACCATTCGTGCTGTGTGATGAAAGATTGTTTCCTGACCTCCAATCTCACAAAACAGTCTTTTAACGGTTTACTTGTCAAGCAAGCAAATAAAAGAATACAAAGTAAAGGCTAACTATAAATTTACTAGTCAAACGGCAATAAGTCTGTTTGTATAATGTTCATTATTTCTTCAGTGATGTTATCAATACCAAGAACAAAACTGTAAAAGGTTAGAAACCTGTACACATTGTCTGAGACTGAAGCGCTTAAAGCAAGGCATGTTGTCAGTTTTCACTATGTTCTCCATTGCTTCAGCGATGTCGTTAATGGTAGAGCGAAGTTGTCAATGCTTTCAAAGCGTTAAACAGATGAGAATATCTCTGTCTATAGCAGGGGTGCACAAACCGCGGCCCGCGGGCCGCATGCGGCCCCTGACAGGGTCCTGTGCGGCCCCCAGAAGACTTTAGGATGTTACCATTATTTGTAACAGGCAAGGAGCTTTTAACATTAATCTGAACAAGGGAGTAGAACAGTGGTTTGCTTTCCCGTGGAAGCATCTTGTGCTGTGTTGAAAACAAACGCTGGATGCGGTATTGAGGTGAGAGGCTGTGTATTGGGCACATTGTTCAGTTCAGCTGATCAAAGGTGTACTGTTGAAATAGTAGTATCTGCACATCTTTGATGTATGGTGACATCAAATAGCATTAGAAAGAGGTCTATATCTAAACCCAAGTCGGCAGGCAGCCAGCTAAAGTTCAGTCTGGGGATGGGGTGAGGTGACACTGGGTGGGGGGGGGGGAAGGATGGTGCAGTCAGTGTGTGTGAATATGTGGCTGTGGATATCTGGTTGGAATGTACTGAATGAATTACACTGTTTCGGAGTGAAGTTGTTTTTAAACTACTGCCCTTTGTTAATATGTCAGAAACCTGCACATAAGAAGCTAAAAGACGAAAATCATCAGTTTAAAGAAGAGTGGAGGCTAAATACTTTATGCGGCATTTTAATGGAGCAGCTATGTGCTTAATTTGTTGTGAGTCTGTTACTGTGATGAAGGACTTCAACTGCAAGCGGCATTACAAAACAAAGCAGCTGCGACTTTTGATGACTTAAAAGGCACTGGAGAAACAACAAAATTGAGCAACTTTTAAAAGGTCTGTCAGCACAGCAACATTTCTTCACAAAAAGTCTGAAGAAAACAAGTATTTTGCTCATGCAAGTTGCAAAGTAGCACATATTGTTGCCAAATCATCATGGCCTTTTACTGACGGTCATTGATCTTCAATGTTCACCTGAACTGAAGTCATCATTTCAGCAGAACAACATTTTAACATTTTATGGAAGTCTCAGCTCGAGCACAAACTTGGCTTGCAAGTAAATTCGGCAGCACATACTTGTGTGAACAAACGTTTTCAGTAATGAACATGAACAAGAACAAGCTGAGATCGAATTTGACGACAACAATCTCTGTTCGATTTTGAGGCTGGCGACTACAAAACTCGAACCAAATATTGATAAAGTTGTTAACAACATTCAGGCTCACCCTTCTCACTAATAAAGACTAAATCTAGGTTAATAAGGCAAAAACGAATGTATTTCATTATTTCTGTTGTCATCCATGTGCAATCTGACTTGCGGCCCTCCATGCACTATCAATTGGAAATGTGGCCCTCTGGCCTAAAAAGTTTGTGCATCCCTGGTCTATAGCATAATTCCCCCCCCCCCCCCTACTGTGCATTGCGTATAATACGCTTTACGAGTGTCCAGACACTAAATCTAAAGAAATGGAGCATTATTTCTTCTTATGTTTTACAAACCCAATCAATACAGATAATGAGAATAGAAATGAAGATATACCAATGTGCGTCTTAGTATGAAACGCAAATGAAACTAACATCACCATGATTACGGTGACATTGTGTAGAATTGGAAAATAAACTGTGGTGAGACAGCGAAAATAATTATAAGAGTTTTGTTAAACTGTGGTGAGACAGCGAAAATAATTATGAGATTTTTGATAAACGGTGGTGAGACAGCGAAAACAATTGAGATTTTTGATAAACCATGGTGAGACAGCGAAAATAATGATAAGATTTTTGATAAACTGTTTAGACATTTATATTGTCATATTACTTTCAAATACAGCAAGACACATTCAAAACTGTGTCAACAATAGGAAGCTAAATTGCGTGCTTATAATGAATTGTAGGCGTCAGTTTTGTTCCAACTTCCGTTTCATGACTGGTTGAAGAGAGAAACGAATGAACGCCTTATTAAACATGCAGACATGTTATAGTTTGTTAGTTATGGCCATAGTGTCTAACGATATATATTTCAAGTTAGCCAAATATTTATTTGACCTGTATTACGTGGATGAATTCCAAAGAAAGGTTTCAACACTGACTACAGGCAAATGAAAAGAATTGTAAATGTTACACAAAACATATTACAAATTAGCTACGCGCAATATTTCAATTTTAAGACGAAAAGTTAAATTGTTTGCCTTTGCGTTTGGGTGTAAAGAAGCACATCATGTATACTCTAATTATCATGTGAATATATATGCATATATGCATGTATGTATGTTTGTAGGCTATATATGTATATAGGTATGCATGTATGTATATTTCTTAAATATATGTGTTTTGCGAGTCTTCGTAAGCGTAAATGAGTTTGCTATATTTCCATGAAGGAATGTTATTTATTTAATTACTACTTATGTTCAATTATTAAATAAGATATTACTTTGTGTCATATGAATTTCTTATGTAAATAATTAATAAAAACATATGTGTAACAACTCTGGGAAATCTTCACTTTTTATAATTATTATTTATTAATTAATAACACATAACTAATTACATGTGATGATAATCTTAATTTATGTTATTAATAACACTCCAGCAGACACCACTCGTCTCTCTAGCGTGGTGGATATGTGGGCACTGTAAATGTTTTCTTTCTTCCACAACATTTAAGACAAACATGTACACAGTATTTCAATAGGTGGAAAACGTCTTACTAAAGGAGAAGATAAATACGTCATTAATCTATATTTAGCGAGCCCCCAGCAACCCACTTTCTTCTCCAACATAAGGTTATCACTATGTGTAATAAGGACAATATCTATCTATCTATCTATCTATCTATCTATCTGTATGTATGTATGTATGTCTATTTATATTAATACAAAAATACTTTCTTGTCATCAATATTTCTAAAATATTTTGAATAATTTTAATATCTATACAGTCTTATATCGTAACATACAATTGAATAGATTAGTTCAAAACTAATCACAGGATAGTTCTTACCAAAGACCAGAAATGGAGTTATTAGAGAAAATTAGTAATAGTTTATAACTTTTTAAGTCAAAGTTGCAGTAGTATTTTTGGATGCTTTTATAAGAAAACCACACGTCTATTGTTTTCGTTCTTACTGTCAATTCCATGTGCTTCCCTTCTTGCATCGTAGAGCACTGATTAACTACTATTCTCTCAAGGCTAATCCTGTAGCTCCTACGTTGCATTGTCACTTAAGCAGAACAACAATATTAGCAATTTCCAGTAACTTCCTTGTACCAGAAATTGCTCGATGTAGTCAGCATACCAAGCCACCATAATCAATAGAGTGCAGTGTATTCTTTGACTTGAATACTATAGTAGATACTTCTTCCATCTGTCATGGTCATAGCAGTTTATAATAGGTAAACCAGGAGATTCAGATAAAAAAAAATGAAAGGCTACTTTTTCTCTGTAAAATATAAATGGAACATACACAAAGTTTCCAGTTTATTCATCTTTAACTCCATTTTTTTCTTACATTCAAGTGTTTAACATGCTACACACGAGCATCTTAGTTCACAATTTGTAAAAATAATATTCTAATCACATTATACATCTCTATCTAGAACACAAGAATAAGATTTCAATAGCAAAATGTACGAATTATTTCTAAGTAGTATCTCTCAATCAGTCAGTTAACTCAAATAAAGCTAATGGCCACCATACTTCTTGTCTCTCCAAATGCAAGTGATTTGACAGTAGAATTCTTTACAGAGGAAACATTTTGATCTTGGAGAAGAAAGTGGGTTGAGGGGGGGGGGGCGTTAAATATAGGCTAAAGAAGGATTTGTCTTCTCCTTTAGTAAGACGTTTTCTACCTACGGAAATATTGTGTGACGGTAAATCATTGTCTTAAAGTTGTGGAAGAGAGAAAACGTTTACAGCACCCGCATATCCGCCAAGTAAGAAATACTTCTAGAGAATTATCAATAATATAAATTAAGATTCTCATCACTTGTAATTAGTTATGGATGATTAATTAATAATAATAATAATGATAACTATTAACTAGGTGGCGTTGGCGTCACACGTTGTATAGGCTTCAGCCAATTGATTCAATACATTGATAAATCAACAAACATCTTGCCAACTGTTAATACAACAGAAAAATGTATAATAATATTTTCTGATGAAGTTCATGCATCTACATTATTTATGCATCTTTTACTTAGAATATTTTCATTGAACAAATGCGAACCCAAAAATAGAGAGCTGGAAAACAAGCAACATCGCAACAATTATTGTCATGAACTCAGCGCACACAAAGAGAAATTGACATGAATACACAAATGTGAATACTGCTAATACTATTACTAAGCTAATACCAATACAACAAATGCTGATTTTAGCAAATGGAAAATGACGTATGAAAAAGAATAAATGCAGGATTTATTCACCTAACGAGGTTTTTGTCTGTAGTTAAAGCAAAATATGGTTGCTTTTAATTAGTGAATACAAGTTGTACTAGTATTAGAAGAAATAAGGTAAAACTCATTAACACTTCCCAAGACTCGTAAAATTTAATTCAATCTCTAAACAATCCACAAACACAGATACTGAGCAAGAAAATGTACACTTTGGACATAAGATATATATTTTTTGTTCCTAGAATATTAGTTATAATATTTATCTCAACATGGAGAATAATGTACGTAGCCCCAATACAGTTTGTACAGGCCTTAAAGTTCCTATGTCATGTGTTTGCATTGAACTAAGTTGTCAAGTTCATTATATCTGTGTCTGAATTTATTCATATATTACAGATAGAACAAGGTTTTTCAAGTATAAATGTCCACGATTAATTCGCTCAAATGTATGAATAAACATTCAGGGACAACTCGTTTCTGCACAGTAAACATTACTGATATAAATCTGTTCCTTATGACCTGCCTAGTCATCATTATGAAAACGACTCATAGCCTGTAACGAGAAAAAGCTATGCATTTGTAGATAAGCTAAATTATACACCCAGAAATCGCACTCGGGAATTCCCATTTACAATTAATAATAACCAAACAACTGGCCAAAACAGCCACTGTGTATTTACGCCTATGAAATTAAAAATAACTATACAGAACAATATATTAAAACATAATACATAATGAATGAGTAATGAATGAGAAGTTTACATCTTATGAGCACTAAATGTTCTGGTAATGTAAAATAAAAAAGTAAATTAACAATTAGTAAAGTGTTAACAAATTATGCGCAATTAGTTTAACAACTATTTGTTAAATAGCCATGGTAATCTATTACGACAGAGTACCGGGTAAACGAGCAGATTATGCTGTCTAATTGACAATAGTCACATACAAGTTCCTTGTTCTCTATAAGGCTTATTTACAGGTAAGAACATTCTTTACTCGTATTTCTACGGTTTTAATGTCTCGTTATTGGAAAACCCTGACAATGTATGTTCCTTAATAAGGATTACGACTCCATCATGCCTTAAGCTGTAATGTAAAAGATTACGACTCCATAATGCCTTAAAGGCTAAACTGAATGCAAATGTAATATCAATACTATCTAAATTTAGCATATGCACCATGTTGTTGTATTTTATGAAATGCGGTCAACACAAGGAGCATACACGATTTTCGACATTTAAGTGGCAGCTGTTTCATACGAAAGTCTGCTGATAATTTTCTGATTTGTTCATTTGCAACAAACAGAAATAGTAGGTAGGACCAATCATTGCAATTATAGCGCAAATTTATTTAGTCTCCGTTCATATCGTTGTCAAAAATAAACTTTATACTGATATAATGGTTTTATTTTCGATTGTCTTATTTAAAACGAGCAATTCCTATCTAGAAGCTAAATTTGTTATAAATAGAACTCAGCGGATTGTAAAAAATGAGATATGCATTGGAAAATTTAAAAAAAATCGCATATACAATTCTGAAATACAAGTACGCACATTTGGTAAATGATACATGACTTTCATCTCAATTCATTGAATGCGTGCCATGATTTGATATGTAGTCCTAGTTCCTGCGACTTTCTTGTTAATAGCGGTGTAATTAATGAGTTACAGACAACTACAGTTGAAAACAAAATGGATTGTAGATTGTTAATCGTGTATATTTAAGAATAGTGTTAGGGAGAGCGCATAAATATTGCAGAGCATTTGATGGTTTAAGCTGAAGTTTCGATAAATAAATTATTGGTGGTGTCTTTCTATCGTAATACGATCAATGTTTCTTGATTTATGTAACGTTATACAACAAATTCAGTCTAAAATACTAGAGTTGTCATGAAGTTGAATTACAGTCCTTTTTTATGTTTTGACAGAACAATGAGCTGAAGGAGAAAAAATGAAGTTACTTAGTGTCGCCACGATACTCTCACTTTTGCTGACATCAGAATCTCCAAGTATAGGTTTGTATGTGTGAGTGAGTTTTTGTGTGCTTGTGTGAGTGTATGCTTTTGAGAATTCATTTTATAATAGCAAAGAACCTTATACATATGATATATAAAATTATTTTAGTTCTTTTGCATTCAGAAATGAACACTACGTGCCACATCCTTCCAGTTGAAGTTGGTGGAAGGACAACACTCACTTGCAAATTCAGTGCAAACGTGGGACAATTGAAGGAAGACATACAGATAGTACATCAGTCTAATGACGCTGGAAGTAATTCCATTTTAATTTGTTACTCATGCACACCCAATCCTACTCACCCACACAACACACTCGTTTGAGTATATAGAAATTTCAAGAAGGATCAAATTTTATGAACAAATGTCTTATCATCCCTTTTAGTCTTGATTATTATCTTTTCATCATCATCATCATCATCATCATCACCACCACCATCATCATCATCATCCACCCCATCACCATCATCATTATCATCATCGTCGTCTTGAAGTTCCGCTGGGGAAATTGGCAAGGTGTTCAAACTCAATAACCCTGCGCTTCCCGTAACATTAGGATAACCCCCAAATACAACTTGCTGGCCACACGTGTTGGAAAGAAGGAGAATAGATAGGATAGAATAGAAGAGTGATAATCTTTGGTAGAGCTCCCCTGACACATTCAGCCAGGAATATCAAATATACGTGACAAACCACAGCGAATAGCATGCAAGGAAGCCACAACACGAATGATCTAAGTGTCCACAATAAACACACATTTAAATGAGAAATAAAATAGAACAGGTAGTTACATGTATCATAAATAGCATGATGGGTGACAAAGTATACAGTGTTCATATCCACGATTATATTTGAGTCCAGTAAGAGTTAGTGTACTCTGAAGCCTACGAATTTGTAGATTTTGAAGCTATATACGAGCAAAGATGAATTTGTTCTTATAGTTCACTTATGTCATTATGGCGCCTGATGTTGTCTTCTAGGGTTCTAGTGGGTTGTTGCAGAGTGTGGCACACCTGGTCAGTTGAACAGTGGTTTATCTCTAGCCCGGGTGAGTAAAGATCTTCCATCCCAGAGATAGGATTCAGACGTAAGCAATTTTAAAGCAAGGTGAAAGTGTGGCTACATAATGACATTATGTGACTATCATCATCATCTTCATCATCATCATCACAACCATCATCATCGTCGTCGTCATCACCACCATCTCCATCACCACCAACATCGTCATGATCACCAACATCATCATCATCATAATCACCAACATCATCTTCATCACCTATCATCATTGTCGTATTTATCAATATCACATCGTGTCTTCATCATTATCCTTATCATTCACTATTTATCTATCCCTTTAATAACTTTACTTTCTCGGTTTATTCTGTTTATGACAATTTTTATAAAGAACTTTACGTAGGTTAATCAAAAACTTTCGGGTTTAATTTGTATTCACTTAATCAATGACCCTTTATATAGCGCGAAAGCCGGAAGCGCCCCATACACTACTACTACTACCTTTATATCTGTCGTGAAATGTCTAATAATTAAAAACAAATTACTGTTGAGTGGAAATATGATCACTGGATATCTAAAGAATGCCAATGATGTTGTATAAAACAGTTTTCAATCTTGCATGTTTCAGCAAACCCAATTTTGACGTGCCTTTGGGATACAGAGTCTTTAGACTGTATAGTTGATCCTTTATTCAAATTTAACAACACGATCAACGATAAGCTTCACTTAGAAATACCTGCTGCAAAAGAATATCTTTCAGGCAATTACAGTTGTATCGTCTTGAAACATGAACAAGGAAATTTCGAGAAGTGTTCCTTCATAGTACAAGGTTAGGTCTTTGAAAGTAAAACCAAACTGTTAAAATTTCATGTGTGGGCTGTTGTTTGCTGATTATATGAATGCATGTAGTATTTCGAAAATGAATGTGTAGGCACATTATGGAGTTGCAATTACTGATTTATCCCTCCATTCCCCCTCTATCTTCCACATTATATCTGTCTTCTGTACATCTGTATTTCTCTATTTGTTTAAATCTCTTTCTTTTCCTCTGTCATCCTGTGTGACCCATTTAGTTATCAACCCAGGAATGAGAGAGTGAACATAAAACTGTCAGTATATTCTGGTTTGTTTCAAAATGTGAACCTCTGTCTAAATATGCAGATTGGTAAATGAATACAAAACAGTGGTATTTAGCAGAATTAATTTTACAAACCCATTACATCTCTTTCAGAAGGTTCCACTGCGACGTATCAAGATCAAAGTACAAGTGGTAGTTCAAAGATCACTGCAATGCCCAACGCAGCCTGTAAGTGATGATAAAATTAATTTTAAAATAGGGTACAATTCGACAGTGTACACACACACACACACACGCGCGCGCGCGCACACACTGCATGACCTATTAACTTATTTGCAAAAGTGCCGAAATATATTGATGATTGCCACAATCAAAACTTACTCATGCGAGCAATATGCAAACGTATTTATACATGCATGACACATCATAAGTAGGAAGTTACCTTTGGGCACTGATATCTCTCAACCACGCGCGTACACAACTAATACACAGACGCACACCGAAGATGATGCGTCATGAACTGTCTAGACTTAGGGTAAAGACGTAATAATTAATAACTCTAAGCCCTCAGACCCCCGTGGTGAATAGTCGCTATGATTAATACATACACAGCATTACGGGATGATATACAGAGAATCGAGGATTATGATTTTAAAGAAATTTAGAGTTAATAAAGATAATAAAATAAAGAGTTAAAAAAGGAAAACAAAATAGTTAATGCTCTGATTAAAATAAAATACGGCTATAGCGTCATCACAATTCAATGATTATTAATATTAATACTTCTATAATTTAAATATTGTGAAATGTTCATTAATATTTTCCTATTTTTGTACTTTGTTTTAAATACCAAATAATAGAAAGCCTTTAATCACATGGGATTAAAAGCTTAAAATGTGATGTTAAAACGGTTCTATGACATCTGGGCGGGCGACATTTTACAAACGACAGTGGGTGATAAGTGGTTAATGTCAACTAGCTACTGACACGTGCCTAGCAATAACTGGCGAACGGCAAGTGACTTGTGCATAATACGATATACGACATTTTGCTAAATAACAGAAAAAAACTTAACTAATTACCTAATTTATTCTACAGATGTAAGTTATGTGTAAACCAGTTGTTGCTACCCGGTTGTGTCTAGCCAGTTGTTGCAAGCTTCTAGTCGCCCGCCCACCTATCGGTCTACCGTTAAAACAAGCAGTCTAAATGTAAGCTTGTAAATATATATGTGTTAAGTGCTTCGAAATTAAAGATGAGTTCGACTGCAACAAGGGTTAGCTAAGAAAGTATTATTGTAATATTTAGTCTGTTAAGGCGGGCGGTGTTGAACTCGTTCACTTTATGTCAGAAAAATAAATATAGTAGATTCAATTGTGTAGCGCAGTAAAAACCATAACGTTGAATAAACATAGAAACAATGATCATTACAATTACAATTACATGCCTTTTACTTTGCTGTTTATCTTTTCCAGGCACAGTGATATATGCTGGTTTACATTTTCACAACATAATCACTATGGTAGTATTGTGTATAGGTATTCCTAGACAGCACAACACAATTTATTAAAAGGAGATGACATGGACTTAAAAACAGAAATGGACTTAATGGCTAATTGATTGTTAATGCCTTATGTGATATACACTATTTTTATTAACAAAAATGGACTTAAGTGTTAATTGATTGTTATTGCTATATGTGATATTAACTTTTTAAAACATTTTGCTCCATAATCTCTTGGGTAAATAACGGTTGTTTCATATCAGTGGAGACACTGCATACAAGCTGTCAAGATTTCAGAGATCTGGGCCATGGTCGCCAAAATCTACCCGGTGTGCCAGTATACCTGTAATTCAGTATTCATCAGTATTTTGACATAGAGCTCTAACACAATGACGTCATTTACATTTGCATTTTTGAAACGAATAGTTCTGCATTTGTAAATTTATATTTGGGGTGGCTGTGTTTTATTTTAATCGAGAGTTGGTGTTATATGTCTAACAATAATAATTCTACACAGGGGTGTGTGTGTTTGTGTGTATGTGTGTGTGTGATTTACGTGGCTGTGTTTTATTGTAATCAAGAGTTGGTGTTATATGTCTAACAATAATAATTCTACACAGGTGTGTCTGTGTGTGTGTGTGTGTGTGTGTGATTTACGTGAATGAATTAAATTTATATTTAGCGTGGTTGTGTTTTATTTTAATCGAGAGTTGGTGTTATATGTCTAACAATAATAATTCTACACAGGTGTGTCTGTGTGTGTGTGTGTGTGTGTGTGTGTGTGTGTGTGTGTGTGTGATTTACGTGAATGAATTAAATTTATATTTAGCGTGGCTGTGTTTTATTTTAATCGAGAGTTGGTGTTATATGTCTAACAATAATAATTCTACACAGGTGTGTCTGTGTGTGTGTGTGTGTGTGTGTGTGTGTGTGTGTGTGTGTGTGATTTACGTGAATGAATTAAATTTATATTTAGCGTGGTTGTGTTTTATTTTAATCGAGAGTTGGTGTTATATGTCTAACAATAATAATTCTACACAGGTGTGTGTGTGTGTGTGTGTGTGTGTGTGTGTGTGTGTGTGTGATTTACGTGAATGAATTATATTTATATTTAGCGTGGTTGTGTTTTATTTTAATCGAGAGTTGGTGTTATATGTCTAACAATAATAATTCTACACTGTGTGTGTGTGTGTGTGTGTGTGTGTGTGTGTGTGTGATTTACGTGAATTAATTATATTTATATTTAGGGTGGTTGTGTTTTATTTTAATCGAGAGTTGGTGTTATATGTCTAACAATAATAATTCTACACAGGTGTGTGTGTGTGTGTGTGTGTGTGTGTGTGTGTGTGTGTGTGTGATTTACGTGAATGAATTATATTTATATTTAGCGTGGTTGTGTTTTATTGTAATCGAGAGTTGGTGTTATATGTCTAACAATAATAATTCTACACTGTGTGTGTGTGTGTGTGTGTGTGTGTGTGTGTGTGTGTGATTTACGTGAATGAATTATATTTATATTTAGCGTGGTTGTGTTTTATTTTAATCGAGAGTTGGTGTTATATGTCTAACAATAATAATTCTACACAGGTAGGTGTGTGTGTGTGTGTGTGTGTGTGTGTGTGTGTGTCTGATTTACGTGAATGAATTATATTTATATTTAGCGTGATTGTGTTTTATTTTAATCGAGAGTTGGTGTTATATGTCTAACAATAATAATTCTACACTGTGTGTGTGTGTGTGTGTGTGTGATTTACGTGAATGAATTATATTTATATTTAGGGTGGTTGTGTTTTATTTTAATCGAGAGTTGGTGTTATTTGTCTAACAATAATAATTCTACACAGGTGTATGTATGTGTGTGTGTGTGTGTGTGTGTGTGTGTGTGTGTGTGTGTGTGTGTGTGTGTGTGATTTACGTGAATGAATTACCACTGTGACTCATTGGAGTGGGAGATTAGCCATTGTCATGTGACGGAAGGTGACATTGCAAATCGAATACAAAATTTTAATCACTTTTCCAGCAATTTGGCACTAGAAGGTCCTAAAG
Organism: Sinotaia quadrata; assembly: GCA_028829895.1. Taxonomy (NCBI): domain Eukaryota; kingdom Metazoa; phylum Mollusca; class Gastropoda; order Architaenioglossa; family Viviparidae; genus Sinotaia; species Sinotaia quadrata. Next base: position 140,592,360 of record CM054179.1, read on the forward strand.
ATTGTAAAGTATGGATTGTCCATACTTTGTCATTGTTAGATAGTCAAATAATGTGGCTAAGAAAGAAGATGACAGGAAACAATTCTACTTTATTTACATTGTGTTGAGTGTAAACCTTAAGAGAGAATGTTTGTGGTATGTACATATTTATTAGAAAAGTAAATATGTTATATTTAAATTGTAATAAAAATTGATACATTTTCAGTTTAATATAAAGTACAATGTGAACATGGAAACAGTTTTGAGTTTCACAGTAAATGTATTGATCTTTCATAAAATACTTAAAATCGTAATGCAGAATTTGCAGAGTTTTCATTCCTAAGTAAAATTACTAGTGTGTAAGCACGTGCAACCAGTTCAGTCACAAGAACGGGAAAACAACTTATTCCTCGTCATTGGTTCGAAATAAACTACGTGGAACACTGAAGGCTTTAGACCCTGATGCGCTTAGAGCAGAGAGGGGTTCGAAATAATCTATGTGGAACACTGATGGCTTTAGTTCCTGATGCGCTTACAACAGAGATTGGTTTAGTTTTGAAATATGTTTTGTGTAGCAGTGTGGTTGCTATCAACTTTGCCTTAGATATTGTGTTCTTGCTTTATTCATATGTGTAACACTTGGTTTAGGTGTGATGGCATTATTTTGAATTCTACTGACGTTTACTTCACAGGCGGTAAATAAACAGTTAGTAAGAATTAAAGACAGGGAATTATTTTAAAATTATCCAGGAACGACAATTATTTAAGAAGATCTATGTGAACTTACAGAATCATGAATAGTGTGTATTCACCAGAACTATCTTTGACTGCTAATCGATCTATGTTTATAAATATGCTGTAGCATTTATAACAATGTAGAAGGTTATTACCCTGAGTAGGATTAATAGAGCCATGTCTCATATTTTAAAACACTTTTCTTATTTTTTTTTATTAAAACAAATCCTTTCTTTCTTTTTATCTATTTCATTATCAAATTCTCATTATCTGTAGGTAAAATAATCCTTTAATATATTTATTATCTTTGTTTCGTGAATTGTATATTTTTATGACCTGCGTCCGACACCGTGAACCATGCACGATATGCTACAAAACAAAAAAAAACTGTTTTCTTCCTCAAACCCACTCTTATTCCATTCCTGCAATAAAGCATAACAAGACATGTCTGTACATTAAGAATACAAGAAAACTCATTTAGACAAAAATTTAGATAAAAAAAATAAATTATAAAACACTGTTCTATACTGTTATAGCGCATTTGCAATAAAGTAAAATAAAGTCATCATTGCATGGACATCTGCAAGTATGTTTTTCTTGCACAGATAGCTACTTCATTGTTTAACTCATGGCACCCTCGTAATTCGTTTTAGCTTTGAAAATGCCAAACTTTATTTCCTTTTTCATGCTACTGGGTTTTACTTTATTGAAATGTTAATAATGGTTTAGTTTTCAGTTATTATATTTACAATTGCATGAGTGAATTGTGCAGAAGATGTTGATTATTTTCTAACTGATCATGTTTTATCATTTGTTTGTGTACATTTATGTTGTAGGTGTTTTATCATTCTTTTGTGTACATTTTATGTTGTAGAATGTAGGTGTTTTATCATTCTTTTGTGTACATTTTATGTTGTAGAATGTAGATGCTTGACCATTTGTTTGTGTAAATTTTATGTTGTAGATGTTTCCATGAGATCAGGTGCACAAGTTTTAAAAGGTCTTTCATATTCGTTTGTGGAAATATTCTTTTTGTTTCTCGCTTAATCGTCAGGCACGGGAATAGGAGATCTTTATTTGTGCAGCACTGCAGTCAGGACACAAAACGTCCATCATTTCGGTTATTGGCAACGTGTTGTAATAGCACACAATAAGATGTTAAAACAGTGTAAATGTGGGTTGTACTGCATGTAGAAATAGAAATGATATGGACATAAAAAGAGCAATTACATGTATACAGGTGATACATGCATTTGTTTCAAAGATTAAATATAAAGAAAACGTAACCTAGAGAAATATAGATAAATTATATGATAACTCAAAGGTACATGGTCTTATTGAAGTCGCACTGTGTTTCTCTTAAAATAAAAATAAAATCAAAATGAGCAATGTTTAGCAGAATTACTTTGGTTAAAGAAGAAAAATCAATATTTGTTTTTACTTTTACTCATAGAAATGTTTTCCAATAATAAATTAGTCTGAGTATTGTACATTTGGTTTAATCTTTTAAATACTAAGAGTGCAATTACAAAGCAATTTTCATGAAAAAGAAATTTCCTTCTTTGCGATATCTTTCTCAGTGACCGTGATGTTGCATAGTTAATGTTTATAATTATATGTTCCCCATTCAATTCCTTAATCCATCTCTATGAATATTTGGATTGCTCCAAATGTTTTCACAAGTCCTGATCTTTTCATACTAAACTGCAGTTTCCTTCAAATTCTTGTTATTGTCTTCCAGGGATAGTTGTGATTAATTTGTTCTGAAGGAATTGCTGACACCTTACATAATGTTCTCTCTAAGGTGAGCGACTGCAAGAAAAATATTAGAGGGAAATTTTCCTTGCAGTGTACATTTTCAAACGAGGAACTTAATCTTTCTAGCCTATATTTTGCATCTCCCATTGGGATCTCAATATGTTTGCAATTGAGATGGTACTTGTTTACTAATATTACTTTCATGTTTCATTTATTATGTATTGTTCTTGTTATTTTCTTTCTCGTACACTATTTTATTCTGTGTTCCGATTTGTCACGGTGGTGGTGTTGGTTTCATGTTTGCAGTTTGGACGACATTATATGTCTTTTCAATCATTCTTGCAGTGGCTTAAATTAGAAAATTGGTTTGTGTGATATCTTTGTGAGATTTGCCTTGCATTATGAATTGGTGTTGTCAGAGTTTTGTTGTTTTGTAGCCATCTTGTTACGGTTCTGTCTACAAAATAATGACTTATTGTTGTTCTTCAATCGGTTATTTCTGCAGTGTGGTCGTCATCTCAGTTTGGTAGTTGTGAAGTTGTGTAAGTTTCACTGTCGTCTATTTCAGTGCATAGTTTTGTTATATTAATTAGATCTATCTTTTATAGTTCTAGAGCTGTAATAGGTCTAATTTGCATGATCGATCTCGTATGGTCTAAGAGCCGCTGTTCACTGATAATATATCCTGTTTGAGTCTGCGTTTATGCATCTGTTTTCTATAACACCATCACTGTGGGATGGTTTTCATATTATGAGACAATTAAGAGTATACTTTCCTCTTTGTTACATCTCCTCCACGTTTTTGCTAGCGTTCCAGTAGCCCCCTAGAAAATCTTACACCATCAATGTCTAGCACAATGTCAAGGTTAACCCAGACGAATTCTGATCCATCATAAACCTTGTGGTGTGGGTGTAGTTTGGAGGGAACCACTTTTCCATGTGGTTTGGAGGGAGAGACTTTCCCCTCTCTCGATAGCCCAGAGATAGGATTTGAAGCTTTCATCCAATATTGTTGTAGACATAGACCACCTAGGATAATTGTTGGACCATTCAGGACTATCGAGACAAATTCTTCCTATTGTCTCATCCTCATCCTCCTCAGCAGCAGCAGCAGAATCATCATCATCATCACTTTGTATCCTGCTTCATGGATAATATTGGTACTGCTAATAGTAACTGGAGTGGCAGTAATACACATCCTATAAATTGATTTCATACAGTTCAGTAAAACATCTATATTTTCTTTAGCGAGAAGGTTTTCTTCCTCTTTGGAAAATAATACTTATCGAAGGGAGAATCTATGGGATTACCAAACATCATATATTACTACTTCTACTACATCTGCTACTGCCGATACTACTATTACTATTGCTACTGCTGCTTCTACTACTATTACTACCATCAATACTACTATTTATACTGTTGTTACAACAACTACTATTGCTACCACAATTCATATTCCTAATACTAAATACTACTATTGCTACTACTACTACTACTGCTACTATTATTGCTGCTTCTAAAAGAAGAAAATGAAGAAAAGAAGGAGAAGAAGAGGAAAAGCAGATGTACAAGAAGAAAGAGGTGAGAAAATGAAAGGGAAAAAGAAATGAATAATGAAAGTAATTACGTTGATTTGTGATGCAAACTTTGTAAATAAAATATAAACCAGTCACTTCAATGGGTGGTAAAAAATGTAAATAAATTAACTTCTTTACTAGGGTTACTGCTAAATGTATATTTTAATCAATATGTGTTGCGTTGAACATGAATGAAATGCAATTCTATTACGTCTCATTCCTTTCATTTTCATTAGAACAGCACAAAGAAGAATATTTTAAGTACACTATTACACTTATCACCTAAGTGGTTCTAGTAATCATGAATATCGTAGATATGTTTCGACAAAAGCATCAAGGGTGTTAACAAACGTGTGGGTATGTTTATTTTGTATAATAAACACACATTCGCAAACACACACACACACACACACACACACACACACACACACACACACACACACACACACACACACACACACACGAGCGCACAGAAATAATGTAAGATTTTCGTAAAACTGACAACTTAAACTGGTTGTAAATCACACTGCTTCTGTTCATGTTCTTTTAAATGAATATAACACTCTAAGAACTGGTAATGATATCCTTGAAACATTTTTACATTCATATTTGACATACAGTTGTGGATATCAAATAAAATATAATGAAAGAAAGCAAAACTTATAAGAACAGAAATAATTATCTCAGATTACTCTACATATTTACTGAATATATGCTGAGAAAGGTAATTAGATATAAAATAGAAAACCTTTGTATTCATGTATAACTGCTGCGTGTGTTCTTTATAATACTAAGAGTGATGCCTCTTCTCTTATTTCGTATTCTTCAACTTTGAAAATTGTTTTCTTTTTGGCAAATTTATATCATCACAAAGTAATAATTATCCATTTCAATGCAAGTCTGTTTGTGTGCTAGTCATTTTGCTAAGTCATACATACTACAGTTTGCTAAGTCAAACATACTACACACGGGCACCTCTCTCAAAAACGTTAAACACACATAAATAAAAAAAACTTAATTTAAGGCACTAATACGTCAGTAAGAAGGCAGTAGAATGGACTATAGGATGGACAATATGCTTAAAGTGTTTATCTATTTGAACACACATTTCTTCTCTTTCAAGAAATTTGTAGAATCATACATACACACACACACACACACGTGTACGCACATATACATATTTACATTTAGGCATACATATGCATATACATGTGCAGATATATACACATACACACGTACATAATACATAACTGGAAGAGCACCATTCTCACCCTAGGCGAGCATTTACGTAAGAGCACTCAACTGTTAAACCCTCCTACATGCCCACACCGTTTGTGTACAAGGAATGCGTAAAATAGATTTCATTTAATTATGTTTAATTAAAATGTATATGTACTAATTATATTATGCGCCAACGATGAACACGAGAGTGTGCTACTTATATCTACATTAGAGATAACAATTTTCCCTTTTATCAATTTAAATCGCTAACACTGCCAGGTGAACAATCGCGCCAGGCACATTACGCATGAGTTGGATCTATATTCAGTACATAGGTGTCACTTGCAATACCTCCCCACATCTAAAGATCAATGCAAAGGTAGTGGTTAATGCTTGCTTTATGAAAGTAGACATGTACACGTACAATTCACTGCAAAGGAAGACAGTGGTCTAATGCTCATTTTATGAAAGCAGACCGTGTACACATGTAAAACTAAGGTACGTCAAGCTTACGACAAAGATACACGTTTTCGCATATCTCCTGAAATCCATTCGTTATCACGATTTCTTGTTCAAAATGTCCTGTGTATGAAACGGTGTTCTTGCTGTCTATTCAGAAAAGAAATCCAGTATTCCAAGACTGTGTTGAATTCATTGGTACATTTTCTCTTAACGGCATATATATGTAAACTGTAATTTACCAGAGTAAAATTGAGAGTATTCGTGAGTGAGTTATCGGTTACAAATTGTTAAATACGTACTATACTACAGAGTGAATACTATTTCATCAAAATCTTTTGATAGAACACGTTTGCTATGTATTCTTTTATTCCGGGTTTGCAGTTTTAATTGTAGTTTCTTTTTCAAAATTTGCTTCATGGAATATTGATGTCAAGTAATCTATTTCAATAAATAGGACAAATTTATGTAATTTAGTTTATGTAATTCATTATGTAATTAATGAACTCATACAGCACAATATAATTTATGAGTAAAAATGTGATTTGTTTTCCTTTATAGTATACTATGCGTGTTATCTTCTACACGATTTGGGAAAAGACAAGAATAGTTTTGGTTGTATGGATTGTATCCTTACTACTTCCACTATTTTCAACATCAAGAGGTAGTATATATATATATGTGTGTGTGTGTGTGTGTGTGTGTGTGTGTGTGTGTGTGTGTGTGTGTGTGTGTGTGTGTGTGTGTGTGTGTGTGTGTGTGTGTGTGTTTGTGTGTGCGTGAGTGCGTGTATGTGCATATTTAGTCAAATGTTCTGGATAGAAAAATACATGTCCACAATGTTAATGTATTTGTATATATATACATATTATGTTTCGAGCATTGTAAATATTTAGTCAATAAATACATATGCAAACATAGTATTTTCAACTGCAACTCTTATTATTTAAAACAGTAATATACACAGTGCATTAAAAATGTAGGTTTTAGCGTTCATTATATACAAATTTGTTTTAGGAGTTAGAACATCGTGTGAAATATCACCTGTTTATGAAGGACAAACTGCAAATCTGACATGTGACTTTTATGAGGACATCACGAAACTTCAGAAAAATCTAAAAGTTATTCATCATAAATATTCAGACAGCGCAAGTGGTATGTATACAAAGGGAAATAAACACATGAGGTATCCATTAAAATGTCTGTATATTCGTTTCCTTTCGCAAATGTAAAATTCAGTATGTGAATTGCCCACAATTGTGGACATTATTTACTGGATATGTGTGTGAAGTTTATCATAATGCATTATTTAAAGACTGGATAAGCTAATATTCTTAAGCAACTGTTAAGTACATTTTTGACTGGTGTAAATTATGGATTAATGCGAGATCTAGACAAGAATGGGATAATATTATAAATCTTTCACTAAGTGTATCATAAAGTGTTCACGAGGATGTGATCAAATATGTTATTTTCGTGTATCTTGTGTACCAACACGATCAGAAATCGACAGGATTGGCTACACCGATCACAAATCAAATAGCATATACACGGTTCGCCCCAAATCGCACATAGTCTTAAAATAATGTTTAAATACTAAAATATAGAAGTAACCTTCACACGGAAATGAAGTAGTTTTCTTTTCACTTTTGAATAATTTCTTTTTTAAAACGACTCTGCATTCAGACTCGTTGTTTCCTTCGGTATGGATAGGTGGAAAGTATTGTCAAGGTAGGAGGGTTTACATATTGAAAGTAATAAATGTATCATGGAAAATCCATTTACATTTACTGTTACGTGTCCAGTTTTTATTTATAGACCCTGCTTAGGAATTTATAGACTTTTAATTTTGCAATTTAAATTAATTTCTCCTCGTTATCCTAAACAGACTGGTTGCTCAAATTCATCTTTCACTTCCTATGAAAATGCGTCTTGTAGTAGAGACGAACAGATTCTCGAACAGACAAACTTGCGTACAATAGCTCGGTTTGGAAACCGTTAAGATACTCTTAAATTATTATGCATTCGTCTCACATTTAGCTCCTTTCGCCCCAATCCAAAACCGCTAGAGAATTGGTCTATATCATGCATAAATTAACTACAAATAAGAGGTTCTTAACAAAAGATAAGATTTAATAGGTTAACACTTCATAACAATAACAAATTAATTATTACGAGACAATGCAGGTCTTAAAAGCTACGTCATTATTACACGTGTTAGGAATTGTACCAATGCTGATGATAGCTATCGAATTATGTCTTTAGAACAGTTTACTGATGATAGCTATCGAATTATGTCTTTAGAACAGTTTACTGATGATAGCTATCGAATTATGTCTTTAGAACAGTTTACTGATGATAGCTATCGAATGACGTCTTTAGAACAGTTTACTGATGATAGCTATCGAATTACGTCTTTAGAACAGTTTACTGATGATAGCTATCGAATTATGTCTTTAGAACAGTTTACTGATGATAGCTATCGAATTATGTCTTTAGAACAGTTTACTGATGATAGCTATCGAATTATGTCTTTATAACAGTTTACTGATGATAGCTATCGAATTATGTCTTTAGAACAGTTTACTGATGATAGCTATCGAATTATGTCTTTAGAACAGTTTACTGATGATAGCTATCGAATTATGTCTTTAGAACAGTTTACTTAGCTGTTTCTGAGTAATCGTTGCCAACAATATTCCCCACAGTTCAATGCGGTTTCAGGAGTATAGTTCTATGCAACAAGGGTTCATTACGTACTGGTCTCAGGCCTTTGTTATGCCGGTCATCAGTTGACTTTCAGGCATCCCTGAGGGTGTACTTGTGAATGGCGTATCACCAAGATACAAACAGGCGGTACTTGTCACAGCAAGAAAGCCAAAATTGACGAAACAGACCAATGGTAGCAGAACCAAAGGAATAACCTGACGTAAAAGCCCGCTCTGGAAATAGAACGATTCCTTATGAGCTGATTGCTTTAATGTTCGCAATCCAAACACGTGGTCACAAAAGAATGCATAGCTTTATCCTTGACGTATTGTGTCTTTACAATATAGGCCTAACTACATTTATAAGAAAGATACAATATAATCGACATGTGTGTTATAATTTAACATTTACATGCCATATGAATTCCCAAACGTTTACGTTAATACAAAATGGAATTCATATAGAGAAAAATCAGTTATAAGTCAAAATCAACGCATATGCGTTTTACAAATCATAAATGGAATTAAGCACAAAAATGAATTTGAACTATCAAGAAAATTCCGCAATGTGCACAGACGTTCTGCGTCATAGAATGAATTAAAGATTTTTACATTAAAAGTTAAAAGATTACAATTAATTTATGTACAATGAACTTTAGACTTCAGCCACATTCCTAATCGAGTCACGTGTTTGGAGGAAACTGCAAATATATTTTCCTACACAAAACACAATGCATAAATTCATACAACAAATCATAAAATAAGAATACAATTAACACTTTAAGAAGTGGATGTGTTTTTACCTTCTCAGTAGATAACTGCAAACAAAGACAGCGGGTCATTTACTTTTTTCGTCTCGACTAACACGGAAATGTCGGAGGCATGATGCTTGTGTTTATCGGCCCGGTCCCTCGTGTAAGTGAAGAATTTCGCGCGTGTCAGTGTATTTATGGAAATGAATGAATTCATCACATGACTGGTCACATGGTGACGCTAAAGGTTCGACCTACAGTCAGCTATTGTTAAGAAATTGCATAATACAGGATGAGTCTCTCTCTACCTAGTGAATACAGGTGTATGTCGGGAAGGTCCTAGACAAAGAAACTGCATTCAAAAATACAATTTAAAATTCGCAGAACTGGGCCAAGAGTTCATGACACAGGATTTTGGTCAGAATCTGTCACATTTACCTGAGTGGTAGAGATGGGGTTTTGGTCGAGATATTTAAGTTTTTTCAAGCATGGTCTGGGTGAAGACATGCCTAAACTAGCAGTGAACATAATTCTCATCACCTGTGATATTTCTTCCACTAATAGGAGGTAGATAAAAGGAAATTATCATATGATGGCAACCGCATTTCTGATGTTTTCTGTACCATGTAGACTAACTAGAATGGTATATAATTAAATACAAAAATGTATTGAATGAAATATATAACTATATTTTTTCATATCGTGCTTTGCATTGTACAGTTGCTGCTATCCTCTGCCACTGGACGAAAAATGTTGAATCGTGCCATGGAAAGGGTCGTTACATATATAATGGAATTCACAAGACCAGATTGAATGCTGTGATTACTAATGTGAATCATGAGGATAATGGCAAGATATGGTGTCAAGTTTTTAATTCTTCACTGGAGTCCTATGAAAAATGCAACTTCACAGTTAAACGTTAGTTGAGATATTTTCTAAATGAATTGATATAATTATATTTTGTGACATGCATACAAATAATTCACAGAATGTGTGTGTGGGGGGGGGGTTCATGCCACTTAGTTAATGTAAAGGAATATTTGTATTAATTAATTTATCATAACTAATTGCAAGTGATGTGAATATTAACTTATTTTATTAATGATCCTCCAACAGATACCACTCATCTCTCTCTCTCTCTCTCTCTCTCTCTCTCTCTCTCTCTCTCTCTCTCTCTCTCTCTCTCTCTCTCTCTCTGTGAATATTTTGGCACTGTAATCATTTTCTCTATTCCACATCATAAAACAACATTTACAGTCACATTTCTGTGAGTGGAAAACTTCTTACTAAAGGAAAATACAAATACGTCATTAATCTATATTTAGCGATCCCCCATGCAACAACTTTCGCCTCCAACATAAGATTACCAATATCAATTTGCTTAAGAAGGCCAATAAATTTAAAAATAAATTTATTAAATAAACAATCAAATATACATATGACAATTACAATGAATGAAATAGATTACTTGACATCAATATTCCATGAACTCACACTTAGATAATTATCTAACTCTCTCTACATATAAATATATATAATAAAATTACAGGTTAACAATAGAATCAAAACAAATTACAGGTTAGTTCTATCAGGGAATAGACATGAAGTTATTAGATGTAGATTATTTACATATTTCATAACCTGGATTAGGTAGGCACTGCTTTGATAGTCTGTTTGCCTTTGCAACAATGTCACAATGTCAAAATGTCCTTGTGACAACACGTTTCCTGCCTCATGCTTGGAAAACACTGACTTGCTGATTTCACTCAACCAACCTGGTGCTCTTTTCACCATCATATTTTGAGCAGTTCACAATCACAATGATTCTGGTAACTTCACTGTACTGATGTACTAAGCATCCTTTGCATTTAGTACATCAAACGTAGGTGTGTAGCATATTCCCTTATGCTTACACACACCACAACATATGTTCACTTGCTTCCTGGTCATCCAACTTATGACTGTTGAATGCACAGATGGTAACTGAAGCCTTGAGACTTGAAGCTGTTCGACCGACCATTGCACTCCAATCAATTTTCAATTATTTATCAATCAATATCCAAATCAGTGACTATGTGGAGTAATTTAAGAAAACAAATATATGGAATTGTAAATTATTGCGTGAATTGTATTTTGAAATTTAGTATAAATCACACACACACACACACACACACACACACACACACACACACACACACACACTATTTTAACACTGGTTTCATTCGTATTACAGTTGCTACCACTGTGTACGCAGGAACCGATCCAAGCTCAACATTCGCAGCTAAAACTAATCTGGATACAACAGGTAGATGAAAAGCTAATTCTTTAAAAATAAATAATCCCGTTAATGCTTGCTTATGAAAGAAAAGAAATGTTGGGAGTCTGTGTACTACATGAAGGGCGGGAAAAGGAAAGGATCCGTGAGATATTTCAGAGTGAAAGTGTGTTTGCCACTGATACAAGTTTCAGTATTCATACATCGTAGCCTTCAATTTGTTTGCCCCTATTACAAGTTTCAGTATACATACATCGTAAACTTCTGTGTGTTTGCCACTATTACAAGTTTCAGTATTCATACATCTTAACCTTCAGTGTGTTTGCCACTAATTCAAGTTTCACTATTCATACATCGTAACCTTCAGTGTGTTTGCCACTATTACACGTGTTTCAGTATTCATACATTTTAACTTTCAGTGTATTTGGCTTTTGTGATGTCTTATGGGAAAGAAAAACTCAATTCGTCCAAGGAAAGAATGAAAGTTGCATTTCAATTAATCACAATCGCGCACGCACATGCAAGCTTACAAATGCACACCCATCAAAATAGAAAAACATAGGCTCATATGGTTGTGTATATAGAATGAACATGCATTTATATATATAAAACTTATACATTTATAATTCAGGTGAAGTGAGACATAGGCAGGAAAGCAAGACTCATAATAATTCAACACTCCACCTGGAGACTGCTATTCCGATCTACATTATATTAATTTTCGTTTTTATAAATTCGATAATGGTAGGTATTTTATTGGGGAAAACGTTTAAATGTATATAAAATAGTATAATATATTTTTCACTTTCAAACTCATACATATTTTGTTTACATTAAATGCATTGCCGCATTTCGTGCTATCTCTATTTGCCTTTACATTATATGTAACGTATAATGAATAATCTCGTCAATTCATGAATTGTTGCAAATATTGATAGTGTATACATAAGTATGATTCTCTAAGAAAAGAAATTACACTCTCTAAATGTACAAGGTATGCTTCATTATGGATGTGCATGTATTTCATCAGTAATGGGCATTTGTGCGAGCATATGAATATATTACATTACAGTGTAAAACAAGTAGTACAGTTTCAGAATCATTCCCAAATGCAATATTTTAAAATGGCTGCAGGACCACGACTTGCAACAAACAGTATCTAGAATTAACCGAGTCGATAACACTTTCAGCCTAAAATTTACTTTCTAGAGTTCTAATCACGTTTATGTCATATATCATTTATGGATCATCAGAACTATAACTCGAAAACAATGTTCTATTCTATGATACAATTAACATTGCGGCCAATTAGCAGTAACAGGCAAAGCTTTTATGGCAGCTCTACATAAGCGTAAATGTCGGATTCGGTATGACCCTATCCTGTCTCATTGTTCTCTTTAATCAAACATTTCACGCTGATTTAAATCGTGCACAATTCATTCATACCCTCAGGAAAATGGAGTCTTTTAAACGAGACTGAATGAAAGAGATAGACACTGCATTTTATAAGCATATAGAAAAAAAAACATACATAAAAACAAACATCTAAAAACACATACTTTAAACCTCATACATAAAAAAAAACATACACATATAATGTCAAATCAACATTTTACAATAAACGAGTACTTGAGTGTACTAAACAGATAAAATGAACACTAAGTATAAGATACTTGGCACGCCTACCCTAATCTTAAACAAATTTATTACATAGAAATAATAAAGAAGCGTTTGTTTGTTATATGGTGTACACATGTCTTTATCATGTAGTATGATTATTTACTGCATGCCATTCGGAGAGAACACCACGTGTAAATTTAATACATTGTACTTTTAAATTGAAGTATTCATGATTTTATTTTGGTTAACTTTAATAACGTCAAAGTAATCGCAGATTGCAAAAATATTTGCATACTAAATGCAATAAAACATTAAAATGAAATATTGCAAATTTTGCGTAATTAAAATGTGTTAAGATATTGTTTGGTCAATCCTTGCCTATTTACCTATTATTTTACTGCGATGTGCCATGCTTGCTGTCCAAGCTTTAATAAGCCAAGTTAAAAACACCCATCCCTTTTAGGATGTTATGGTAACGCTGGATACACAACAATAAACAAAATAAAAACAATTACAAGGCGACATTTAATAAAGATAATATTCTAAGAATTAACAAGAATAACAGTTAACAAAACTTTATATTGATAAACGAAGATATAAAATAGATTTTTTTTAAAATGTGCGAGCACAACCCACTTAATACTACAGTTTATTCATATATTTCTTGCTGAAAAATTAACAAGTTAGCTAACATTTGTATACTTTGTTCATAACTTCACACATTGGTACAGGGTCTTACAAGAATACAGTCACAAATATATTTTTATATAACTGTATTATCTTTGATTCCATTTCTTAACTGAATGTTTATAAAACTATTCTGAAGGAAAAAAATAACATACACTGAATGACTAAATTATACAAGTCTATTGGATGTAAATCCTAAGTCACAAATATATCCAGCCCTTTTAACTTATCTCATGGGAATCATCTCTAAAAATAGTCACAGTTACAGATGGATTCCAATCACAATTAGATTTAATCACCAGATCTATAGCCTTCATTCTAATTTACAGACTGAAGTGTTGTCTTCACACTGCTACAAACTGGGTAATTTACCCCTATGTACAGTTGCATTCTCATCATTGAAATACCGTGTACAATTACTTTCAATTTAAAATAATTTATAAGATCTTAGTAATCTCATCTTCGGGCAGATTTTTATGTTTCACATTTTAAACTACATTAATATTGAAAAAATAGGCTAATTTAGTAATATATTTAAAATATAATGCCATTCACACCCAAGTGATTAAATATGTACCATCTCTTTAGGGATTTATGATACTGAAAATTTTAAAAAAAATAGAAATTGTCTTTCTCTGCCATTCATTATTAATTAGTTCATTGATTATATACAAAAAGTTCTGTTTCACAGTGTAATACAATGTTCCTTAGACAACTCCCTCTCAATCCAGGTTTGCAAGAATAGTCTCCAAATTCAGGTAAATGATATGCATCTATACTTAGGTCACGTGGCACGTGTTTATCCCCAACCACTTATTGGGTTCCGTAGAATAGAATTTGTTTTACACTTTTCCTTTCTTCATGTGAGCTATGTGGGCACAGTCATTGTTTCTCTAACATAGTCTGCTACACATGTCTAATATTACAGCTAACATGGCGTCATTTATTTCCGACCTGTCATTTGCTGGTTGTGGTCCTTAACCGTCGTTGGCGGTCAGTTTATTTTTTCCCCCACAAGCTTTCTACCATATAAATCTTTAATTCATCTGTATAGCACAAAGTAAACATAGAACCGTTCCCTGGAGCGCAAAACACAACAAAAATCAATTCAGTCTGCCAAATAATTGTATGCATATAATATTTAATCTAATACAATCCATTATGTATATGGTCGGGTCTCTTTTATTAAGTGGGTATGATATAATCAAGTTTTATGTATATGCTTGTTAACAGACTATCGATTTCTTATATATGACAGTTGTGAAAATAAATTATGCATTATATATTTTGGAATCGTGTATTTGTTATTGAATATTATAATTTAAATCCTTATATGATAAAATGTGCATATTTATAAATATGTTTGTGTATGCATTTATATCTTACATCTGTGATAAATATTGTTTATAGAAATATTTGCATTTTTGAAAAAAAGCTACAAGTGGAATAAATATTCTTTCTTCGGTATTTCAATTCACCTAAATAAAACAATCTCTTTCACCTCTCGCTTTCTCTCTCACCCATCTGATTGCAGTATTTAATACTCACAGTAACTAACTCACTATAGGCAGCCCTGTTGTTAACATTGCTTTTCTCGTGAGACTAGACTTATCAGTGCTGACTGAATATTATTGTTATTTAAATGTCACTTACCCCTTGAGCGAATCATAATTACATTTCATGTTTGTGTTCCTTTATCAATAAAATGTTTCTGTGAACTGGACAATCTCATTGTTAAATATTTTAATAATTACAACTACAGTGTCTATCGAGTCCTGAATTTAAATACGAACTATACCTATAATAATATGAATACATAACAATCCAACTGATCGGGTGTGGGACCATAAATTCGTGTTGTGTTAGCTTCATGACTTTTTAATTATAGATTATATAATATTATATAAAGAGACGTGTCTTTGTTTTTTTATCTGTATATAATCAAAAGGGGAGAGAGAGAGAGAGAGAGAGAGAGAGAGAGAGAGAGAGAGAGAGAGAGAGAGAGAGAGAGAGAGAGAGAGAGAGAGAGAGAGAGAGAAACGGAGGGAAAGATATGCATACAGAATGAGAGAGTTGCTAGAAGATTACACGGGGGAAATGCCAGACATTAATTACTTAATACTAGACCAAATGCAAAACTAACTGATAGAGGGTATGAAGTGAAGTTAATTCAGATCCCTACCCACATTAACATACCAGGAATTGAAAAAGCAGATACACTGGCTAAAATGGGTCTAACTGAATATAAAGAAATAAAAATTATTACCACACCACATCAAAATTTCAGAACATCTTGAAAAAACAAAGTGACAAAATTTGGGAATCCATATTTTAAACGAGCACAAGGACGAAGTTTCCACATAGTTAAATAACAAATAATATACCAACATTCTATAATGTCAATAATTGGAAGTGAATTAACAAGCTGTAAGATAAGTGCATTTACGGTGAGAAATTGCGTGTTTTCATATGTCCGTGTGCATTAAAATTTAGTAATAGTAAACGACTACATACACATATATTTTATTACAAATCTATTTTAACATGTACAATGTCTAGTTATCTATTTCCCAAATGATACGATTTCATTTACAGTGGCATTCTAAGTTGACACTTCACGCAACTTTTCAGACGGCATGTACGTGAACATCATCGTAAGCTCAAATATCAGCCATGACTTAAACACTGATCCATTCTTTGTTTTAACTTTCACTCTTCCTATTTATACTTTTATGAATGTGATTTGTGTGTGTGTGTGTGTGTGTGTGTGTGTGTGTGTGTGTGTGTGTGTGTGTGTGTGTTTTGCGTGCGTGTGTGCGTGCGCGCGTTTGTAATTCATAACTATTTATAAGGAAGTACTAAAATAAAATAACCGTAGAATTCATGATTACTGGACAGTTTCTTGGATGTCCATTGACATGTGAGTTCATCCTATATCAAACAGTTTCGCTTTCTTCAGTAAAAGAATGTGGACACAAGAAAACAATCTGTTTAGTACATTTAACTTTTAGGGTGCATTCTACTACAGATGTTGGAAGATAGCCCCATTCATTCTCCACCCACCCTAATGCTTTGAACGGAAACCAAATAACATAAGAGATAAATGGTAGCACCTTATATGAGCCGGGTGTCGTTGTGATGGTTCACTCAGTTCGGATATGTGTAAAGAGAGAGCTTATTGAATGATAGTGTGAAGAATGGACCCTGTTTAATAGAGTCGGATCTATAGTCCCACTCTGTGGCTTGTTCATTCTAATTTATTAATATATACACAGGTTTAAATGATGACATCAGCTATAAAGAAAACTATAGCTCACCCTCGAACTAGAACACAGTGAATAACATCATAAATGTTCTGTTTAAGTACACCTGTATCTGTAGTCTCAGACTGGCTTGCGAGCTATTATTAATTACTAGTCAATAAATGATAAACACTCCATTTAATTGTCCTACATGTACATACATTCACAAAAACATAAAACTATACCGAAGACATTTAACTAACTAAATATCAAAACCAAATTTCTGCAAATATACTTAACGCAATAGCAGGTGGAATGTAATGATCAAATTTAATTTAACTTGAAAATCTAGCACTCTTATAAAATATTCTAAGAAACTGTATAAACTAAGACTCCATGAATAGAATATTATCGCCAAGATAAAATCGTAACAGATCATTTTCAGTTCTAATGAAAAAGGTGAATATAATACATTTGATTAATTGATATAACAGGTAAGTTTTAAAATAACAGAGAACGCTTGTGAAAAGATAATATAGTGAAAATATCTAAGATTCATTTATATTATATTACAAATTATTTCATTTTATTGATATATTAAAGATGGATAGATGTTTAGAAAAGTTTGAAAATCAAAGTCACTAGACTAAACTCCTCTGTGTTTTTATTGCTTTTCTCCATAGAGTTACAAGGTCGTTAATATAAATCATTAGTATTAAGCAGTATTTATAAATGGACACGCTTGCCTACGTATCCAATATTCGTAGAAAGTAGTTTTGTTTGTATTAAATTACATTAATTAAAGTGTAATTTGTAATATGGCATCTATCTATTTGGACATGTTTATGTTTGTTACATTTATTATAGAAATATTTATTAATATAATTAGTATAAATTTTTCTTGTTCAAGATTATTGATCCTTTTAATGAAATTGTTAAAATAAATATGCATATGTTTTATTATATTCACGAAATGCGTTTAATACGTATTTGTATTGTATATGAATAAATGTATTATTAAATAAGCAGTACTATCGAATGAATTTTGCAGTATGCTTATTTCCTTGCGCAAATGCGATCGTGAGTGTGCATATGTGCGTGCGACACTGAATTGTAGTGTGCAGTCCGTAAAGATTGTAGGAGTTTGTATGACGGAAGTATAAAGAAGTCTTCATATTATCGGGTATATCTTCTGAAACAGAAACAAAAGGAAAAGATAATGCAAGTATGCATTGTTCAGAATATTTCCGCGTTTCACTTCCTTCCATTCTCTGTTCTCATAGGTTTTAACACAAATTAGATCGGTGATTTACAATTTTACAATAATTTTAAAATCAGTGTGAAGCGTAGTTTTACATTTAAATATATTTTAAAATTCAACTACTTTGTGTTTGATGCATTCAGTGGTAAATCAAATTGCTTTATGTTCAATGACTGCACACAGAATAACTGCAGAAAAGAATAAATCGACATCATGAATTTATTATAGGGAGATTAAAGCACGCTTGTATGTGTGTGAAGAATTAAACACTAATTATATATTGCATAATACATAAAACGTGATCAGATGATACACATAAAAAACAGAGTACCATTACTGATTTTTTTCAAAATAAATAACTTTCAGCTATGGTATATAGCAATTATTATTTCAATGTTAATTGCTGTTGTACCATATAATTTTCTACATTTTCCTTTTGGGTTACTTGTTTCATTATGTGGCGGAGTAAATTTGCCTATTCCTATTCCTAAACTTAATAACTATATATTTGTTACCTATGATAACGTGTCCCGACCTTAGGCACACCTTGTGATACGTTTGTCAAAATTTAAGTAAACAACTCTAGTGGAGAATATGCTAGAAATTTGCTGATGCAATCTAAACCAGATCCAACTGGATGAGTAGTTTCTCTGATTAATAGTCTCATATTTGTTCAGAACAATTTCATCCAATGGGGATGAATCGAAAATTACTTTGTTGAAGAAGTTATGTATTCTAATCACTTTGGTTTGAACATCAGTCTGGTCATCAAGGCGATCGTTAGCTTATAGTAAGTTAACTGACTGACAAAGAAAGAATGGACTTCGAAATATTTCGAATTTGTTTGCTACTGAGCTATTGGTTGACCTGGAGAATGTTTTATGTAAAATTGAACCATTATTTCTACTTGATTACTTTGTACATTATACTTGTGAGTTATATTTCTTATGCTGTATGTGTATCGGTCTAACGAAAGTGTTGCAGGATTTGTAAGTTGAGAATGTTTGTAAGAGAGGAAGAAGAATTAGAGATGAAATGTGTCTGAAATTTAACGCTGCCTTCATTTAATTATATAACGATGATATCGTCAGAGAAATTCTTGGAATCGGGAATGTCAAACCACTAATTCTGAAATCGCATTTTGAAATATCTCTGCTTCTGCATTCCCTCAAAACAACCTTCTCTTGTACAGTCCCAAACCGAGATGTGTTGAAAACGTCATGATATATCTGCTTGACACATCTAATTCAAGATGGTGATAGGCACTTATCAGATCCAGTTTACTGAAAACTGTGGTTCTATTTAGGTCTGATATGAGGTCATCACCGTTGGCTTTGAATATTTTTCATTATTGATTGCTTTGTTTGCTTCACGCATTTTGACCTAATACGTACATCCTTCTATGTTACAAATACAATTGAGCTCACCCAAGGAGTTGAACCATCAATTTTCTCGATAATATCAAGATTTTGTGACGCTTGATCACCTTCTTCACATTTTTTCTGACATGAAATTAAATTCTTTCTCTGTTGGCGTGCCATCGGTAGAACATTTTAGGCTCGTTTTCTTGATTTCGATCCCCCCCCCCCCTACACACACACTTTCTCCTTAAAAAGAGATCTGGGAATTCATCAGGGATGACACGCTTGCTGGAAACGTGTACCGTATGAGTTTCAGAGTCAGTGATGTCACATTGCTGAGTAGATTACTCGTCCTCAGCTTCGGTATTACTCATGACATATATTTTGGTTGTGACTCTTTCTCCTTTGCATTAGATCTCTGCAGAAACATTATCAATAACATGGAGTGTTTTCTTTTCACCGCATGCGTATATGTTTTGACATTACATTCCTGGCTTTGGAAAGTTCAGTAATTTGTACGTGTCATGACTAATTATGTTCATTGTCGTATCAGTGACAATCATGAATTGGACTTCTTTATTATGAACATGTGTTGTTACTCTTGGCGTTCATGGGTGTATGGATTGAGTGCAAAAAACATACTCTGTTTCGTCATCAGATTCATCTTCTGCCCCTTATATTGTATCCATTGTCGTCCTCTCTATAGCATAGACACCTGCTGATTCTTGTGTCTTCTATGTAATCATCAGCTTCTTTGACGTGGTAGGTTGTTTTCGATCGACAAACTTTGGCAAAATGATTCATCTTTTAGAAATTTTAGATCAACGATTATGATTTCTATTTCGGTTTCTGAGCTTGCTTGATTTGCATCCATGAAGGATTTGAGTTAATATCTCGTGTTCTTTGTGATGAAAATCACAGTGTTGAGCCAATGTACAACGTTTAATGTAGAACATAAAAATGCGCTCACCTTCCAACTGCATTGTTTGACGAAATCCACAAATCGTGTAATCCACATTCTTCTTTTGCGTAACGTAGACTTGAACCGATTTCTTTGCCCTGTCATATGCTGCATTAATTCCTTTCTGTTCCTCATTGAAAATGTCATGGATGTTGAACCCTTCTTCGACTATGTAATGAAGTAAGCGTGCCTTCTTTCTTTTGTTGTTGTTGTTGGTGTCTAAAGCTGCGAGCATGTTCTCAGATTTGGAAATCCATTTCTCAAATCTGATACCAGCTGTGTGCTCATCATTAAGGGCAGAAATTGAGGGAAGTTTGGGAATGATGTAAATTTGTTGTCCCTTTTGTCAAATTCCCTCCGCTTAAGTGAGTGAAACTGAACTAATTTTTTTATATCTGCCCAAGATGAAATGACTTACAGTTCAGTCGTCAGCAACCTCATCGATAATACAAAATACAAATTCAACAGTTTTATTGTAGAATTAGAATTAGAAATATGGCGTGGTACAGTGTGATTGCGGCCTTAAGGTTCCAACTTAAACAAAAATTCCCGTGCAAAAAGTAATTAAGTCATTTACTGTGACAACATATCCGGGAGGGGGGTTCCCATTTGGATCAACAAAGAATGTGTTCATATTACACCATATACATATGTGACGCTGAAAGGGAAGCAAACAAACAAATAAAAAGTATAATACGTTAATGTATTGTTAACAAACAAAACTTTCATAATCTTTCTTTCGCTCAACCGCACATACAATCAACACTATGAAACATATAAATTATACATCAGGTCAATATTCAAAAAGTCCTCAAGCATACATTAACGCATTCACTAAAACTCACACTAGAACTCACATACACAAAACATACGCGCACACTGGAGCATTTTAAAATATATTTCGACATAATGCATTGTCTAGGAAATAAATAAAATGCGGTTGTAAAAATAACAACATAAGCCTTCCACCTTTCAGTCTGATCACAGGAGTTATTTCTTTCCTTGTTTCACTACACACATATTCATGTTTCTGCTGCAAGATGATTTGGTCACATATTTTCTGTGTCTTCATTTTTCCATGGGAAACTGCTGCAGAGAATCTATGTATGTCTTCTTGATCACAATACTTTCTGTGCTATATATCCATACTTATGCGACTGTATTCATAATTACCCTTCCGAAAATAAATAAATTTTGTTTCCGAAGGAAAAATTAAACACAGACATTATTAAGTGGTATATTTGTTTAAATTCCTACAGACAATCTCAATTTTAAAAATTCATATTTGATATATATTTCTCTTTTTCATTTATTTTGTGTTTTCAGGTTCTAGATTTAGGATAAAAAGTATTTATATCCACAATGAAATACTAACTGCAGAAGAAAACACGACAGTGAACATATCAATGAGTTTTGAAAACAACAGTTGTGTAACAAACACAATTCGGAAACTAATTATAGAAAGCTTTGATAATCAACGGAAAGTATACAAGCAGAGCTGTCATTTTCGGCAAATTAAGAATACTTGCAGTACAGAAATTTACGATACTGTACAGTGTGTGTGTGGTTCGAGTGAATTATATTTTATAAAGACTTTGAATAGAGCAGACAAAACTCGATGGAGGTGGACCAGTTTGATCTCAAACAACAACAGTGACAACGTTATCATTTTGTTTAACGTGACATGTAAGTACAACTATGAAAATGATTTTATTTCTTATATGTAAATAGATAGATAGATAGATAGATAGATAGATAGATAGATAGATAGATAGATAGATAGACAGACATATAGATAGATAAACAGACAGATAGATAAATATATAGATTTATAGATATATAAATAGATAGATAGATAGATAGATAGATGTGTGATGTGATGTGATGTGTGTGTGATGTGATGTGATGTGTGTGTGATGTGGTGTGTGTGTGTGTGTGTGTGTGTGTGTGTGTGTGTGTGTGTGTGTGTGTGTGTGTGTGTGTGTGTGTGTGTGTGTGTGTGTGTGTGTGTGTGTGTGTGTGAATAGCCTATGTGGAAAGGTACATACCAGCACTAGAGGAATACTGCGTTACGGTTTGTGTTCATTACTCGTACCTTGAATAGTTCATTTATATTATCGACTAGGCGTTGAATATATTCCAGTCGTTAAATTCTATATATACTAAATTGAAAATGTATAATTTTCAGTTTACTGTGTCATTATTAAATAATTACAATAATGATGCATGTAAATATTTCTGAAATCTACCATCCTCTCTCTCCATCTCTCTCTCCATCTCTCTCTCTCTCTCTCTCTCTCTCTCTCTCTCTCTCTCTCTCTCTCTCTCTCTCTCTCTCTCTCTCTCTCTCTCTCTGTCTCACATATTTTGTTTCTGCTATACGAATTCAGATCCGTCTTTTTTAACAAATTTGACAATCAATGGCTATTCGGGGACGAAATTATTGAAGCAAAATGAAAGTGCAAATATCGTCTGTGGATGGCAAAACAGCAACCCGCCCATAACAACACGTCTTTTGAAAAATAATATAACTCTGACGGAAAGCTACGACACCGGAAGCATTATGTACACTTTATCGTCAGTTCGTTGCAGCGACGCCAGCACAATCAAGTGCTTGACTGATAATAAAGATCAGTTGACCGTATTGCTTTTAGTTGAATGTAAGTAGTAATAAATTTCGTATTAGTCGATATTAAGTCTAAATTATGTAGTGTAAATATTCTTTTTTTTGTGGTCTTTCTTTTACAAGAAACAAATAAAATATGGGGTTGTTAATAAATGAAGCCTACATTTTCGGTCATTTGTGTCCCTCACCGTCTTTGATTAAATACACATCTTTGCTAACATCAAATTTTCCGTATAATGCAACGTCACATTCACCTCCATAAAAATAAATGAAGTAATACTATTTATTTCAACTTACATTAAAAGCATCTAAATAAGAACATAATATCATTTTAAACAAGAAATAAGCCTTGGGGTATGACATTTTTAATGGATCTAAAACATTCCTACGTTGAATTAATGTGCACACGTTATAGCTTATTATGAGCTGGCATATGTTTTCTATTAAGTTCTTGTGTTTCTACTAAAGTTGACCGAAGGCGTTTGGCATGTTTTCTAAACACCTGCATGACATTTCAAATAATAGTCTTGACTTACTTTAGACTATTTCTAGGAGTGTATATTTTAAGTGTATTTGAATTCAACACTTTCGTTTCCTTCATTTCAATTATAATAATTATACATTTCCTTTACACTAGAATAAAATAAAATGGTCCTCATGCCGCAATGGTTATGCATATTTTAAAACAACAGCCATACAGAAGATATGACCATTCAAAAATGAAATAAAATGTAAATGCATAACAATTAAAATAACCACTCTAACATATAGTCACATTAATAATTTGGGTAACTTTTCCAGTCATATCACACTCACAGCCCTCACTCAGCAATAGGCTGATAAAAATTGATACGATATAAAGAACAAACCGATTTCATTATATCATTACATTTTAACTGCAGTTCATGACAAACATAAAGAAATTACGCTACAGAACAGGTACGCAAAATGGAAACAATTAACGGAGAATTAACTAATAAAATGTTAACAATATATCCAACATAGATCAAGACACAATACTTTCTAATACATATCATGATGCATGTAGAGTCTCGTATTCATCGTACTTGAAACTGTATTTTACTGTACACTTCATCTACTCAAACTGAATATTGTTAGATTTGAGTAATCATACTCTTTAATTTTGTTCACTGACGTCAAATATTTCCACCGTCTTATCTGAAAGCACTTGTTGGCACCCTAGTAAAGATTTTGGCTCATGTGCATCTCTCAGTAATGGCTTCTTGTTGTCATAGTTCCTTACCTTCGTGCCTCACAATTGCAAGATGAAAGAAATGAACAAAACCATGAGGCAGTAATAATTACAGATCTTAACAACACTGAAATTTATCTTATAATTGTTTACTTCTTTACATCTGGATCTTATCGAAAGAAATAATATTAAACATATTTATGATAACGTAACATTTCCTATTTACACATTGAAACACCCTAAACAATAACAAAACTCACACAGGTGTATACACAATGCTTTTAACTTTATCCACCAAAATGGTCTATCTTGATTCTTTAAGAAAAAATCAGCTATACATTTAAAGGGCCTCTTATGAAACAGATCACTCAAAGAGTGTTGTTTGAGAAGATCAAAATGTTAGGAACTGCATCTTTGTTTAAACATTATCAATCATCAGTATTACATGATACAGCTAGAACGAATCTATCGCTAATTAGTATGCAGAACTTCTCACATCTTCCACACTCATATTCTGCCAACACACATCACCAATCCAAAAATAGGTTCAAGGTTCATGTCGCAAAGTGAAAAAGCCACGTACAATATCTTTTGGTCAATGCGAGATGCAAAATTGTAATAATTGTAAGCATAGTTTGTCTAACCACTATACTACAATCGCTTTTTAATAATAATTATAATACAGGCCCTCCTGAGTTCCTGAATTCTTCAGCAGAAATACAGAAAATAACAGTTGGACACATGCTTCGTATCCATGTTCCGGTTCGAACCCACACAACAGAGATAACGCGATGTGAACTAACTCAATTACTAAAATATCCTAGTAAAAAATATTCAGAAGCACAAACTTTGAAAATCTTAAATCCACAATCATTAGACTGTTCTACATTCACTGCTGATAAAGAACAATGCTTCTGTTCACTGACTGGATCACCACCAAACCTGATATTCAATCTGCTCCTGCTGAACGTCACAGAGGAATATAACGGAGTGTGGCAGGCACGCGTCACCAATGGCATTGGAAGTGGTCAACTTAGTTTATCTTTTCAATTCTCTGGAGGTATGAGATCATTCAAATATATTTTAATAAGTATTTAGGTATACATGTATGTAGTATGTTTATACATGATATATGTTTGTCACTTTATTTTATATATAGGTTCAAATGGAGTGTATTTGTATTTTAATGTAGCTATGTTTAAAGTAACTGTCATGCTCTGAATATTAAGCGCAACATTTATAAAGTGTTTTCTAGAGTATATTTTACAAAGAAACGGTTCATCAAAACAGTATTTTGCAATAAAGAAATTTGGTATCTGTGGAAGAAAGGGGATTCTACGTGTGCGCCTTGGTTATTAATATTTTAATTAATCACTTTCATGCCAATCGCTCACTACCTCCTTAAAGGGTCTTATGCGGTCCGAGAGTGACTAGGTCAAGCCTCGAGCAGTCCGTCAGTCAATGACCGTCTCCCAAGTGTTACCTGTCTCAGAATAGTGACTGCGTTTATCTTGTCAGTCGTTCTATCACTATTCCGGCCCTACCACAATCTCTCATCGCTGTCAATGATGGGAACTATTTTAAAACATGTGTCTAGACCGTCTTCTCAATTATATTATGTCATTGGCTGCCCCCACCCATCATTACACATGTACCTCCAAGAAATGAAGGAGGAAATAGTTTTAAAAGAAAACAATTTATTAAAAAAGAAATAAAATAACAATTTCAATAAATTTACATTGAATTCAAATCACACACTAGGCGATTCCAAAATCACAAATCTCATAAGACTTCCAGAATTACAATTAAATGAAAAAAAGATATATCAATATAGTTTTAGAGAATAATTATTAGAGAATTCCATGTGACGTTATCATATACTTTAGTTAAGCTTACACAATTACTCTTCATACATAAGCCAACTACATAGTCAACACTTTAGAAAAATATAGAATTTACATAGAAGAATCAGACATAGAACAAGGAATGAAAATCACAGAAACATGTACAGATTACACAGAAAGTTCATGTAATTGAATCACCTGATTATGGCCTTGTTCTGTTGTAGCCTCGTTCTCGGCAGGGTGGCTGACAATTAAATGTCTCGTGGTTTTAGCCCGCCTGGTGATGTAAATGAATGTTCCGTGAATTTCGCACAACAATTTGTCCATAGAAAGTTAAACAAAGTCTGTAATTTGTAATCCTTTCACAGACACTGATAACACATAGTTATCCACAGTTCAGTATATTCAATTTCACTGGTTAGATAGTTGTCTACGTAGTACAAGTGGGTCAGACTCACGCTCCTTGCAGCAGCCCACTTCGTAATACCGTCTCCCTTGATGGTCCTGATACAAACAGAATCCACAAGCAATTTACTCCACACTGGCCCTAAACACATGTAGAGACCAAGTGGCAGTACTCGTTGTCAACACTAGACAGCTGGAACTTGAGACGCCAGGATCAACTGGTACAATCCAGAAATGAATAACTGGAGACAAATACGTACTGACAAGTACGCACGCTCGTGTGTCGTATGGAGCTGAACGCATGGAACTGAGCTCCTGGAACTGGACGGCTTGAACTGCAATAGATCAATGTAATGGCGCATATCAGGATCATGCTTTATAATTCTGCAATCTGTACTTACATTTCTATTTCTCATTACAATTCCTTTTAACAATTTAATTTATCTGATTCTCTCTCTAAACGAAATAAAAGCATTATAGTTTAAATTCGTTATATTTACAAGAAGCATGATTCAACATTATTCAAAAAATCAAATGTAAAAATCATCCACAACACAATGTACTACATCGGACATACCTTTTCCTGAGTTCTGACCATGAGCCGAGCACGGGACTCAAACTTGTGTAAAAGAGTGTAGAGAATTTTGAGTCTGCTCTTTTATCTATTTTCAGAGGTCATGGAATTTTCTAGAATTTCTTAGCCTCTGGCTATTACTTGTTTTTCTTCCTGTGCCTATTGATTCCATAGTCATGGCTGAATGCACACACATACTAGACTAAGTGTGTGTGGTGCCAGGAATATGCCCATGTTACATAAGAATTTGTGACCTGTAATTCCAACTCCCTTTATTTGTAGATATGGGTCGATGTTGTTTACGTCAAACAAATCTTACTCAGACTTGAATTGTGAAATTCAAATCAAAATTTGATTTACAAATTTTGAAAATTAACGAAATTAATTATATTAATTAAATTAATTGGGTAATTTGCATTTTTCCGTTTACAGTATCATCTTTAGAAATCCTAGGGCCAGCATCTCCACAAATAAATGTGCTTGTCCTGTCTCAGTTGTTATTGCTGACCGGATTAGCTAGGACAGTGACTGATCATAATTAGCTGAGAGAGAAGAGAGAGAGAGAGAGAGAGAGAGAGAGAGAGAGAGAGAGAGAGAGAGAGAGAGAGAGAGAGCATAATTAACCAATGGCTGAGTAATGGCAAACTGAAGTTGACCAACAGGAATTGGTGAAGCATAGAGAGCAAGCAGGACTTTTAGAAAGTATTTAAATTTTGTTCGAAATTCTACCGACGTACCAGGAAGTCTTTTCAAAGTCCCCGTTTTTTACAGTACATATGGTATTGTGAGTACACATTTCAGTGTTATATATTTAGAGCTTATGAACTTCCATGTTTTCTTACAGCCATTAATTTATTAATTTTGTATATGTGTAAATGATAAATATACATGCATAATAATATGTGATCACTTTATAACCTTGAAGGAATTTTGTTATATTTTCATTGAATAGAGAGCACAGTGATTTATTATTAATTTATTTTTCAACTAATATGTGTAGCCACCATTTGGAAACTTTGTAGCATAGCTTAGCATGATGGACGTTCATCTCTATAGAATGTCATTGTAATGTTTTATAAACTTTCATAGCTTAATTTTGCCAGCAATTGCATAGATCAATTGAAAAATATGCTGAACCAACAAAACCAACGCAGTAACAGGGAATGGAATGCATACCACTGTATTAGTAGTTAGAATTGAAATTAAAGTTGACATCCGCAGTTAACCTGGAAGGGCTAAAGTGACTGCATGCACCTATCTTATTTAAATTCGTACACTCCTATTTTTTCTGTACGGGCATTCTCAACTTAATTTTTTACTTACCGTTATTAAATATTTCCACTCTGATAAATATAAGCAACTGTTCAAAGCATACAAATTATCTTTTAAATCTAATTAACAAGCATGGCAGTAAACAATTTAAATAATAAGAACTACATATATCTGAACACTACAAGTGTAATCACAGTCGTCTTCCTCTGCTACTCCTGAAATTCATTTAACCATGTCATTTATGTGGCTAACTCCATTGCATATAACATTCCATGGTTTTATGCGCCTCTGCTGTCATAACCAAAGAGATAAATTAACTTCTGTAATTTCAACAGATTATGCAGAATGGTAAGCATTGACAGGTTGGTTTCATCGCATATCGCCTATTTGCTCAACACGGATTAATAACAACGTTTGAACAGTTTTCAAAATGCATTAAACTCAATTCTTGTTTGCTTTTTATTACTGTTCAATTGAACAAGGTAATTGTAAATCAAAATAATACAAACAAAATGATTAACGAAGGAAAAAATGAATGTGCAATAGAAGGAAGATCATTCTTATTATGTATTCGTATAAAATTTCTCATTGAAATTTAATTATAAATACATTAATTAGTAATAAATAATTATAGTGTGGATTTATTATCCAACGGTATCTATTTGCTTTCTGTCCCTCATCTCTCTCTCTCTCTCTCTCTCTCTCTCTCTGTGTTTTGTGTGTGTGTGTGTGTGTGTGTGTCTGTCTGCTATTATGAGATTAGTTAGTATTTAAGGTGTTCCTAAAGGGTATAGTATGAGAACTTTAATGTTTTTCTATGAATAAATATACGTTATGTGTTCATTGTTTTCTTCTAATTTGGTAATCCATTCTTGAGTGTATTGTAAAGCATATTGTATTTCTGTAGACAACCATACTCCACACACAAACAATGATATGATCTCTACCATTCTGGGAACTGTAGCAATGGTATGTGCGATGTCAGCAATTATCATCAGTTGTGTTAAAGTTAAATTGAGAAAAGGTATGTGGTATTTACATAATCTGAATATAAACAAACATAAAATATATAAGAAGGGTAGTAATAAGAAATTATTTTTCTGTTGTAAAGGAATATTTCTAACAATGAATACTACTACTACTACTACTACTACTACTATATTATTTCAAATTAATTTTCACATTCTACTTCATTTTCGTCTTTTAACTCCTCTTCGCATTCCTAATATCGTATTATTCTTCTCACCAACATATAGATAGATAAATAGATAGATAGACATACAGACAGACAGACAGATAGATTGATAGATAGAATGACAGACAGACAGACATATTGATAGATAGATTGATAGATAGATAGACAGACAGACAGACAGGCAGACAGACGGATAGAGTTAGACAAATGAATGTATGGATTTTATGTGAATGCATTACAACAGTGTGTGTGTGTGTGTGTGTGTGTGTGAGAGAGAGAGAGAGAGAGAGAGAGAGAGAGAGAGAGAGAGAGAGAGAGAGAGAAGAGAGAGAGAGATGGACGGATTAGATTAGATACATTAGAAGAGACAGAGTGGAAGGTGCGTGGATTGATGGCTGGCTGGATTAGATTAGATGAATTAGACTAGGGATAAATGTGTGGATAAATGGATGAATGAATGATATAGTGAATGGATTGGATTAGATGCATTTGAAGAGAGACAGAGACAGATGGATATATTAGATTATGAGATGCGTTTTAATAGTATATTTAACCCAATCATTATGTTAACTTTATTTCGAAATTTCCTAACTATGGTTTTACCTTTTTCTCCACAGATCACTTACTTGAGTACGTAAACTATTTCTCTTTCATTGAATCATAAGTATTACTTCTCATTTAATTGTAGATGTTGGTGATGTTTACTGTTATTTTCTAATGAAAATATTATTTTTAAAATAAATTATTTTTTATTTGGATTTAAATAGCACATGAACTAAAACTAATAATAAATATTCTTTAGAAAGATGGTTTATATGTTAAACCTTAACATAATGTTGTTACTGCAGCGGGCATTCGTATTAAATGGAGTTTATTTTCAAAGGACCGCTTTAGAACAACATATCTAACAACACTTATGAAAAAAATTATCTCTCTTAGTTTCCCTCTTGCTCTGTTTGACTCTCTCATGAGGTCATTTAATGCCTGAGCAAAAGTATAAACTGAGAAAAAAATAGTGTCTGCAATATGTGCAACATCTAGCGATAGTATACAGGTAAAAATTACTAATGATTTAATTTTCCCGATAACAGCAAATTCAGATTACAATGCGTTATTATTTCCAACAACGCAGCTCTAGTCACAGTATGTAAATACTTTTTAGTAACGTAAATTCATTGTAAAATTCTTGTGCAGACATACTTCGCATGCGTATGAAGAAGTAGACACACAGAGTGTTTTCACTGTATACAGGAGTACCACAACAAATATAGGATCAGTGCGATGTGCATCAGAAACACCTTCAGGTACATAGCAGAAATAAATTAAATTATTAATATAGAAAATTTTTAAGGCGCATTAGTCATGTCTACGTGTGTAGATTATCTATGGCAAACATTTTATTTATTATTTAATATATATTACAGTATATCAGAACTACGCAAGAACACACATAAAATAAGGTGACAATATATTGACTTAAACAGTCAATAATAAAATGCTAAATATGAATGTTTTAAGATACTTTTAAACTAGATGCAGCTTGCATTACATGTTATAATGTACATTTGCTGAATTCATTATTTCTGAGAGGTACTTAATATTAATATGCTGTTCTATATTTTGTTCCGATTTAGCACCTTTCCCAATTATAAATATAGGTAAGTGATGTACATTTAATTGTTCTATTTATTTATTACTACTATTTGAGTTTTAATAAAGTTTAGATAATCAATTTTTATATTACCAATAATCGCAATAATCGTGCATGTCTGTCCCATGTGGTTTATACATGACCCTAATATAATACATGTATTAGTTATTAAGATAATAATTTTAGATAGTATCTCCTCCACTTAATTTATTTACAATCATTCGCCATCAGTCCATTCCAAATCATAATCGTAAAAATAATTAAAATTATGGAGAAGGATAAGAACAATTTAATAACAGGAATACCAAAATAATACTCACAAGTTACAATGAGTTAGAAATGACATCGCTTCAGAATCAATTTCCTTTAGCTCTTATGAAAATGGTCAAATAGATGATACGGCTGAATACGCAGCTAAACATAAGTGCTGCCTCATACAGTTATCAGTGAAGTATACATTTTACAATAATAATAATTAATATTATTGAAGAATAATAAAAGTGAAATATAATTATTTTAAATCGTAAATATCAATTTACTCCTTATGATATTAATACAATTGCAATGTGTTATAGAGGATTAAAAGTTAAAAACAAATAAACATTATACTATGAGTCATAAGGAGAGTAGTAGTAGTAGTAGTAATATTAATTGTAGTAGTACTAATGGTAGTGGTAGCAGTGATGGTAGTAGTAGTGGTGGTGGTAACAGTAATAGCAGTCGTGGTAGTGGTGATATTAGAAGGTAAAAAGAGAGTCGGAGTAGGCCATGTATACTCAGAGAGAGTGAACAGAGAGGAGGAATACACATAGAATGAATGATGTACTGATTCAACCATTTGGATTATCAAGATGTAGACGTGATGATGAATTAATGTACAGTATTGGTGTATATGCAAGTTTGATTTTAAAACGTTATATTTTGCATTTTAAATTAATATTATACAAGTTTCACTTAATAAAATTTCATTTTTCTATAGCATTAATTAGGAAATTTATTTATATATATTTGGTCCATCTGTCTTTAAGTGTATGCACAGTTGTGAGTGTTGAGAAGTGTAACAGTAAGTAATTACTCTACTGTTCATTGATTTGTTGTTGGTCTATTTCAGGTTTGACATCACAGGATCCGAGCAACGATGAAACGTATTCACGTTTACAAATGAAATAAAATACAATTGCTTTGTCGACGCTTGCATGATCTCAAACCACACTGTTTTTAGAGTGTGTGATATAATTCTTATACAATAGAGTGTGCTAATCCTTGTTTAACAGAAACGACACTGTTTTTAGAGTATATGATATAATTCTTATACAATAGAGTGTGCTAATCCTTGTTTAACAGAAACGACACTGTTTTTAGAGTATATGATATAATTCTTATACAATAGAGTGTGCTAATCCTTGTTTAACAGAAACGACACTGTTTTTAGAGTATATGATATAATTCTTATACAATAGAGTGTGCTAATCTTTGTTTAACTCAAAGATTATTAGGTTTACAAATGCGTGCCATTTATGTCTTTGTTACCAATTAATAGAAAAAAATGTGACGTGTGATTATTCTTATTATAAGTTTAATTGAATAAAATGATTAGTATACAAACTGAGAGATTCGTATATTGTTCTTGTTGTGAATAATCTATATTCTACATGAACAATCATTGGAAGAGTCAAAATATATACCTATAAAGTGATTCGATATGAAGGATTATTTTAATGCATGTGTATTTAAATATGAATATGTCAAAAAGTAATTGAAATTAATGAATAAATAAAATTAAAATTAAATTAAACTATAGAAATACAAGTAACATGAAATAACGACACAATTTACGTGAACGGGATACAGACCTCTGGGAGTGAACGATACATCTACGCAAAAAATATGGGTGTCTATTCTCTCGGTTGTTCGTTCTCTCTCTCTCTCTCTCTCTCTCTCTCTCTCTCTCTCTCTCTCTCTCTCTCTCTCTCTCTCTCTCTCTCTCTCTCTCTCTCTCTCTCTCTCTCTCAGTCGCTGTATATATTACGTTTCCCACCAACACTCTTCTCCAACAACGTGTTATATTTTGCCGGATGTGTATGCTGTAAATGGATTGTCATCGACGTATTTATGCCATAAAAGGCGAAGACGTTATCACAGTGAAAACAGTATACCTTTTCCCATTAATATCATTGTTGTTATCGCCTACTTTAAAACCAAAATGGGCAGGTAATTTGCCTTTAACTAGTTTATAATTTTTCATCTTAGAATGGGCCATTTTGGCAGTAAAACAATAATAAATAAAAAATTCCGGTGTAACTAAATATCAGCATTGATTTAGTACGTATGCCAGAAAATTAGTTGGAATGTTATCATCATGAAATAAATTAATCGTTAAAATAGATAGCCCTACGTTTTTCACAATTGTCACGGAAAACGAGAAACAAAAACATATATTTTATTTCATTTTAAAAAACCGCAAACAGAACTAGCTGAAGTAACCCGAGCTTTATTATTATTCATATATGTATCATGTAACTCCAGTAACGGTCACCTAAGATCTCTTTAGTTAGACAGACGTTCTTGACACAGTGTGTGTATTATATCATGTTGAATATATACATATATTATTTTGTGAAGGATATGTATATTGAAGAATTGGGGTAATTACGCATGACTGGTCACATGATGTTTACGAGAGAAAGTCAGTGCGTATTAGAAGTGACCGGTCAAATGATGTTTACCGAAAAGAAAGCAAATGCGCATTAGAAATGACCACAGAGAGCGTGTGGCACGACCAGAAATAATTATCCAAGGACAAATCAAGTCACAAGTCTGGAAGTTTTGGGAAATCTTCAGTGAGGCTATATAAGAGGCAAAGGAAGATTTTACTCTCAATGTTGAAAACGTCGATTCCTGTGAAGACAGTTTAACTTCACGTATGAATTTTCTCATTTACAGAGATTTCATAAAGGAAAGCTGCAAAAATCTCTTTCCTTCCGTTTTTCCATCCGTCTGATGCCAAATATTGAGTAACGAGGCAAAATTACTTCAGTATAACATTTGGCAAAGTGGGGATGTAATAACTCATGTAATAGCAATCCTTGTATATTGTCTAACATACTGACAGAATGGACACACTGATGTTTCACATACTTTTATTTACCACATGATTCCATGAACTATGACGGTCTAATTACATTCATTACAAATGAATGTAAATAGTAGACAGGAAAAAATATGTGTTCGTTTGTATCTGCAGGTGTGTATTTAATCTGTATATTTCCTATCAACTGTTAATTAATCTTTACCAATTAAAATATGTTCCTAAAGATTGTCTTTCCAGAGATCCTTCTCCTCTGTGAATGGCTGCGTGGGACACGACACTGCTAAACAAAATACGGCTTGGTGTTTACCAGATTCGTAAACGATATACTTGTCCTTATACGACAGGATGTAGAGGAACTTGTTGGGGACTACATGTTTAGTGAACACAGCCCAGCAGACGACACTGATGAAACCTGCACTTGAAATAATTATTATCTGAATGCTTAGAGGCGCTCTTGGCATATCTTTATTTGTATAAATATTCGTACTTCATGTTTCATATCTGAGCATTGAATTGTCAGATTTGCAATTCTGTTTTGTTAAAAATAAAGGCTTGTTAAATACATTTAATAAATAATTTTTTAAAATTATGTTTATTAGTATTTTCTTTATTGTTTTAGGTTGTGGTGAATCTGCAAATCTGTGTGTAATTATACTGCATGACATGTTAACTAGAAAAAATACTTTGCAAAAAGCTACATGCACTAAATTTAACATTTTACAGTAAACCAATCTTACCACGAAATGCAAGTAAGGCTTCGTTTAATTATTTGTAATGATTACCTTAATGTACATAGGCTATAATTTGTATATACTTTAGGAATGAATTATTTTATTACAAAATACATGTCCAATCACATGTAGTTATGTTGTAGTGTGTTTAAAATGCATATAAATCTATGTAGGCAAAATAATGCAGATTAATTTCGGAATGAAATACAGAAGCAAATAATCGAATTAAATAAAACTACAGAAATTAATATTGATAAAAGCTAATGTAATGGAAACCACGCATATTTTCATGAGTTTTGTATACAGGCAAATCTTTTACCATATTTAATATAGCAATATCGAAGAAACATGCATACACACGTTAGCATATAATTATATCTAGAGAGGGAAAGAAAGAAAGAGAGAGAAAGTATGCAATACTGTTATCAAAAATAACAACTAAATTACTAGCGAGAACTAAAACCAAGCCGTAATCAACACACTTTGTTGTTTGCTGTCATTTATGACCCATTTTCTAAATTTGTCTTAGATAAAGTGTAATATATCAAGGATAAGCTTGATTCAATGCGCACCTGAATCCATTATCAAAATAACATTGTGACTCAGTGCTTCAAAGTCTAATACTTGATACATTGAAAATAATTTGACATAAATTGACACTTAGTTGCAAACTTAACTATTTGATATTATTTTATTGCCTTTAAGCGCTAAAGTCGAATAATTTAGTAGATGCTATATTTTTAAGGTTAATTACTGTTCATCTAGTAAACATACTTAGGACCTCCTTATGAAAGCTAAAACACTCTAGGACTGACAGCAATGTAGTACTTCAAAGATGCTATCCTGCAAACAAATTTCAGTTACGTTCAACTTTTATTGTTAATTGTTTCCACTTTATCCTTAATTAAAAAAAAAAGTATATATTCTTCTATAGATTCACAATCGCAATGACTATTAAGAATATTATATCGCTTTTGGGAAACAGGTTCAAATCGTTGTCTTTTGAACTTAAGCCTTCGTTCAATAAATATTTTGATTTTCTGGAGTAAACCAGTTTCTTTCTTTTGGCATATTCTATAATCTATATGATACAAAGCATTTAGCGTCTGTTGTTATAGCAGTGTATTTTGTTTTATTTGAAAACTTATCAGGGTCCCACCATAAGCGAGAATGACTATATATAAATGTGTAACAACATTTTATATTTACTTATACCCTGAAAGTATCAATGTGAATAGAGTAACGAGACGGCTTGGTTAGATGAATTTAGAGATTAACTATATTCATTTGTGTGCTACGAACGACGGGTATACTTGAGATATGTCCGTTGCGTGTACTTGTGCGTGGGCTGAGTATATACCTAAGTATAGGAACGACTTTTAAGTTTCGATTCTAGATGACTTACCTCTCCGTGATTAATAGTTAAATCAACACTAAGAAACATTCAAATATATCACAGTAATTAATGGCACCGCCAAAGGAAACATAACCTATTGTAAATTTGACAATACTGACAATAGAATGTGGTAGCGAGTATACACTTAATCTAATGTGGTCAACTAATGCTTATATATCTACCATTATATCTATATGTGTGGACAATTCTAGGCCAGACTATAAATAAGGCGGTGACTAGATTCTATTTTAGCGTCGTTAGGTGTCCCCAATAATAAACAGCTTATTTTATCGTACGTAGTTAGAAAGTTGTTTAATATATTTAACTCTTAATGGATACAACCGGAAAAGGCATCTCTGTCTCCGGTTTCTCTAAACATTACTGAATTTTAAAAAAAAGTGTATGCCTTCTTTCTTTGTTCTGTCTCTCTACATTTTCACTCATAGTATCCCTTTATGATTCTCTTGTCTCTCCTTCCTTCTTTTTCTTGCTTTATTTCTTCTCTTCGTCTTTCACTCTGTTGCACTCTACCTCTGTCTATCTGTCTGTCTGTCTGTCTGTCTGTCTCTGTCTCTCTCTCTCTCTCTCTCTCTCTCTCTCTCTCTCTCTCTCTCTCTCTCTCTCTCTCTCACACACACACACACACAAATAATTATATCTTCTTCCTCCTCTTTATATTAGAATGTTATCACCATATTTACTTTTTTATTCTTACCCACGGAATTTCTCTCATCTTCATTTGATCCACGTGAATAATAGTGCCTTTCCATCTCGCTCTGTTTATCTAGCACTTCCTCAATTTTGTATGCTGATGGCGCTGCAATAATTAAAACGCATGCATGCACGTGAACAATAGTGTGCTTGTGTAAGATAGATTGCCGTCAATTTTTCTTTATTGTGCAGATAAATGTCTCATTAGAGGTAAAAAAAAAATGAATGTTTCCACTGTTTTATTTCAAGGCTTTCTGCACTTTATCACTATTGCAGTGATCACCGACCACTCGCACTATGTAGTTATGTTAACTACAGCCATTTCATTTTCAACTTCCTGATCTGTTCTAGTATGAACGCATTACAGGTAGGCCTTTCTCCTTTTTATTGTATGCATTTCAGTTTCGTTACATGTTTAAAATTTTTGTTAATATGGCAGTAATTGTTTAGCGAAAATAATTGTTCTGAATATTGCGTACTCCTTACTACTTAAGCCTAGAGTACATTGTGCTAGGTAGATTAATTCGTATTAATATATCGAAGTACTAAACACGCGTGCACGCACGCACGCACACACACACATACACACATACACTCATACACATACGTACACACACACACACACACACACACACACACACACACACACACACACACGCGAGCATACATATTGAATCAAATAGAGTGACTTATCAAATATAAAAGAAAACTCTGTAACCATATGTCTGTCACAGGAAATTTAATTATAAACATATTTAATACAGTGTATTAGGTCGTAGGAACGTACAGCTATTCCACTGTATTTTGAGGTATAGCAGAATCCTCAGCCTTGGGGACAAATTTCAATTTTGAATGAACTTGTTGACTGTAAGAGATATTTTATCTAGGCCTACAAACTTATAGAAAGAAGTAGATGCAATTAGATCAGAGAAACGCTAATCAACAATTCAAACCCCATTCGTTCATACGTGCTGCCTTTTAAATCGTTTTATTTAAGGAGCAATTATTACAATGTGTGCCTGTTTCGTAGTGTATGCATATTAATATTCAAATGTGATTCTGGATGTCTCTCAAAACAGCTCTATTACATAAAAAGGATATATGATTATATTTATGTAACTGATCCTACGTGGTTCTATTTTATAGAAAACTGTATATAATTACATACATAACAGTTATTTCTTTGTCTCCTTTGTGCATAATTTCTTTATGTGACAGACAACGAAAAATAAAATATGGATCGCTTGGGTGTCACTCGTGATGTTGGCAATACACACATGCGGCATATGAGATTAAATTTCATGCTGATTATGATTTTCAT
This sequence comes from Sinotaia quadrata, assembly GCA_028829895.1. NCBI lineage: Eukaryota > Metazoa > Mollusca > Gastropoda > Architaenioglossa > Viviparidae > Sinotaia > Sinotaia quadrata. The sequence continues at coordinate 140,630,989 of CM054179.1, forward strand.
GATGAAAAATATTTCCTCAAAAGGTACACTTTTTAAAATCTTACTTGTAAACATTGATTTCATTATAATGTGTATGAATGCACTAAAATGATACATTAAGAAATATTTCATAACCAAGGAATTTAATCAATCAATTAGAACATGCATTTCCTTTGTATATAGCATTCAATGATGTTAGATAGATAGATAGATAGATAGTGTGATGCCTAAGCCACACTAGTTATTTATTACGATTATTATTGTTAATTAATAGGAGTGATAACTAATTACACATGATTGGAATCTTAATTTATGGTTATTAATAAGACACGACTTGTCTCTCTCACTTTGCAGATAGGCGGGCGCTATAAAGGTTTTCTCTCTTCACAACATTAAAGACAAACATTTACCATATCACAATATTTCAGTAGGTGGGAAAAGTCTTACTAAAGGAGAAGACAAATCCGTATTTAATCTAATTTTAGCGAGACCCCTCCACCTCTTTTCTTCTCCAACATAAGATTACTGAAAGTGAAGATAAAGAGGAAAGGTAAAAACATTAAAATTTACATTTTAAGTTTTGAACAATGCGCATTTTGAATTTTGAAGTGTGTGATGATATTGAAGTATCGTATTTTCGCTCTTTCATTATTTGGTTGTTTTCTGTATTGCCTGAGTGCCTTTTGCCTTTTTTTGTTTTATTGCTCCTATCTGGACTGAGGTGTACTGTTCAATTTTTATTTGTGTGTTTCTGGAATCTTGGTTTCTTGTATGCAAATTATGTCTGGGGTGTGTTTGCAGTGGATGTGTGGTGTTTTGCTTTTTATACCATTGCTGTTCCATTAAATTATTTTTAGTTGTTTTGGTTGTGTGTTCTGTCAGGTTGGTTTTTGTAATTTGATAGCCATTGTGATGGTAATATTTGGAATTTGTAGTTTAATATTGTGAGTGTGTTGTCGAGTGAGGGCTGCATTTGATGTATGTATCTTTTATCTCTAATTTCTTTAGTTGGTGGTATATGTCTAATTGCTTAATGTCTTGGGAGTATTGTTCGTCTGTGGGGTGGGGTAGGGAGGGGAGAAATGGATGTGTAGTTATCCTTAGTTTGAGGTTTGGGGTGAAAATGAAGGGCTATGTTGTGTTTAGTTCTTCTGATTTGTTTATTTCCTCTGTTGGAGGATTTCTTGTTATTTCTCTAGATGCTGCTATAATTGATTTTTGGTTTATGTGGTTTTCACTGTTTTGTAGTTCTCTTGTGTATGTTGTTGAGTTTGTGGTTTGGTCCTCGGGTGTGTTTAAGGAGGTGATGATTAATTCATTCTCTACTTTATCTCTTGGAGTTAATGTTTCTATAGCAGGGTTGGGCAGGGGCAGTTGTTCCCTGTCATTCAGTCTTTCTGAGGGCGGTGGAGAGTTTGCAACACACCTGAAAAAAATCACTTACTTTTATATTTAGGCGAGGCCCCACATGTCCCTTCTGTTCCATAATGCACTCTCCAAGCGCGCCATAGAGAATAATCCTGAATTCCACATGCACTGTCAAACACATCAGGAGTAATGTTCTTGAATATCTGTAAATATTTATTAAGACAACATGATAAACATTCAAAATAATCTTGAATTCTCAAGACCAAACGCAAGCCATAAATACTGTGGTATTGCGCTTGACCAGAATTAACAGGAATCAATTTAAAGCAACACATATTTCTGAAAATTTGATGATAATGCTGTATGCACACAGTAACGTAATCAATTAGAATACAGTAGTCAGCCTAGCATGACATTACAAAGTAAAACAAAAAGGTCTGCTCCTTTGCAAAAATGAAACTAAGGTGGCACTAAATTTCAAGCATATTTCATCTCCAAAGGTCTTTCTCTCTTACAAACATTCTCAATTTAGAAACCCTGCAACAATTTTGTTTGCCCGATACACACACACAACACAAGAAATATAGCACTGATAAAAATTTACAAGTATAACGTACAACATTATCAAATTAGGGAACGTAGAAATAATGGTTCAAATAAATAAATATTCTCTAATTCAAATCATTGATCAATAGCGAACATACAAATATTCTAAGTCCATTCTATCTTAATCAGTCAGCTTCCCATAAGCTATTGATCGCCTTTATGACTAGATTTAAGTAAAATTGAAAGTCAAAGTAATTAAAATAAAGTACTTTTTCAACTAAAAATATTCTGGTCCTTCCCCATTGGATGAATTTGTTGTGTGCAAGTGTGAGAATATTAGTAAGAAAAACTACTCATTCAGTTTACGCTGGTTTAGATTGCATCAGCATTTTTTAGACTATCCTCCACCTAAGTTGTTTAGTTTCAACTTTGAAACTAACAAAATATTCTATCATAAGGAATTTCCAAGGTCGGGTCATTTTGATAATTTATATTACAATTAAGTCCGGCAAAAGAGATAGTAAAAATGTACTACACCACACATGCAAACAAAACACATTATATTTATATTAGTGAAAGAAGCCCTCATAAAATAAGAAAAAAGCACGCTAATTGTAATTATTATGTGTTTTGTGTAATCAGGTCTAAATTCGTCTTGTGAAATCCCGTCCGTATTTCGGGGAAGCAACGTTTTACTCACTTGTTTCTTTTCCGAGGATTTGAGCATGAAGGCAGGAAAATTAAAGGTCATTAGACACAATACGAATGAAGGTGATCTATCTATCTATCTATCTATCTATCTATCTATCTATCTATCTATCTATCTATCTATCTATCTATCTATCTATCTATCTATCTATCTATCTATCTATCTATATATCTATCTATCTATCTATCTATCTACCTATCTATCTATCTATCTATCTATCTGTCTGTCTGTCTTTCTTTCTGTCTGTCTGTCTATCTGTCTGTCTGTCTATCTATCTATAAAACTGTCTATATATTTATTAAGCACAACACACACACACACACACACACACACACACACACACACACACACACACACACACACAATGTAACAATATTGAATATCATGAAATTAAATGTGTGTTGAAAAGATTATTTTTATAATTTCAAAAACCTTTTTCGTTAATTGACACATCTGTTCTCCATTCGAATTGCTTAAAAACAAGCGTGAATTATACTCATACTTATGTATACGTGATCTTATAGTCTTTCACTTTTAATACTTCTTTGATTATTTCATGAATTTATTACTCTTTCTTTGAATGCCGGAGTGTCATATTTTAAATGGACTTTTTTCTGATCAGAAGTCGTGCTCTTGTGTCATTTCTCTATTGGAAAACCACCAAACTGCCAAGCACGCGATAACTACAGACTGGTTAGCAATATCACATCTACATTGCAGCTGATCAAAATTAACAATTTTGATTTACAAAGTGTAAATTTTTCTTGTCAAGTTATTCAGCCAGCTTCATATTCCTCTAAAAGTTGCGGCTTAATTTTTAAAGGTAAACTTTATTTCTATTAAATTATAATTCTGTTATCAGTTGATATTGTTATTTTACTAGGAGACTTCAATCCAAGTAATTGTTTTAACGATAAATTTAAATGTATTTATTTCTAATCCCTTATATAATCTTATTTAGTGATTAATTAGAATTCATGATTAACTATTTTGCAGTATTGTATACTGTTGTAAGTTTGATTAAACACATTTTTAGTAATTGTGCGCGTTCTTGTATTACTTGAGTTATGTAATCTTATATATGTGTTGATAACATGCCTAATATGTGTGAACATGTATGATCCAATACATAATTGCTAATGTTTGTAACGTCAACTCTCATGCTATTCCTTTTCTCGCTCTCTTTCTCTTTTACTTCTAACTCTTAAAAAATATATTGCTTTAATAATGATACATGTATTTTTTTAGAAGCAAGTACCACAACGCATTACACATCCTCAAGTGCGTCAGTCACAGCTGTTTCAAAATGTAATAATATGGGTAAGTAGTAAGTAATAAAATAAAATAAAATATTAAAGATATATCTTTTCGTAGAACCATTTTTGCATATCCGTGCGCGACCACAGACACTCACACATTTGCAAACACATGCACACATATACATATAGATATACATGTATGTCTGAGTATGTACGCGCATGAGTGGGAGAAAGATAAAGTGTTTATGCAGCTATAAAATGTGCGTGCGTGTAACGACACATATTTATGGTTATTAATTATTAATTAATTAATCGTCCATAAATAATTACAGTCGATGAGAATTTTAGTTTATTTTATTATTTTTTAACTCCATTCATTTTTACATTCAAGTCTCAACTTACAGTATCCTACATCAGTATTTATGAGCCCGATACACGCATACAGCATAACAAATATTACAGCGTAATCATTTTATGAGCGGTTTCATTGAAAACAATGTCTAGGGTTTAGCATACAACATGCGAGCATCTTACTTCAAACATCGCGCTTGTGACAGTTGTATAACGAATCCTTGGGTTCTAACTGATGAGATGTCTGTACAGGTCTTCTATCGGTCGAACATATTATGAGCACAAGAGAATACACAAATTACGGTATGGATTTCACATACATTGGGATGATAGAGAATTGAATTAAAAGTGAATGAAAAAATGAAATATTGTTGTATGAACATAGTATACATATTTCCTATCCCATCCTATGTCAATAGCCTACTTTCCATCCACAATCAAGATCCTATTCAGTTCAATTACAGTACATTATTGTGACTCTCGTATCTACTCGGGAAGTTTAGTTGTTTTCCAGTTGAAAAAAAAAAAGAAAAATATTGTATTTGTTTATCTATCATACCTATTAAGAAAAGATCACACTTTGCCTGCGTTAATCTTGGTTAATGGAACTATCGCATAGAACTCCTCTCCACAATGTGCGTTTCTGGCGACCATGTTTTTTGTCATCTGCTACTTTCTCAGCTCACTGACACAAGTGTCAAGTGCGTAACTACTAATTAGACCCGACTTTTAAAGCTCAAACCGGAAGCCTGTAATATAATTAATATAATTTCAGTATCAAATTACAATTATAAAGTTAAAATACGACCTGCAGTACTATTTTATGTGTTATGTATTCACTATTTTAAAATCCCGAATAAAATATAGAAGTTATTTGCCGCCAACGCCATATAGTTAATGGTTATTATTACTATTAATTAATTAATTAATCATCGATAAGTAACTACAAGTTAGGAGAATCTTCATTTATTTTATTAATAATTTTCCAGCAGACACCACTAGTCTCTCTCAATTGGCAGATATGCAGGCGCTGTAAACGTTTTCTCTCTTCAACAACATTAAGACAACATTTAATGTCACGCAATCTTTCCGTAGGTGGAATAATCCTTCCTAAAGGAGAAGTCAAATCCGTCTTTAGTCTATATCATTTTATAATTGATACTTCATAAAATTGGGAAGCCCCAGCCCACGCACACGCGTGTTGCAATCATTATAAAATAGTTTACATCAGTGGAGATGAAATGGCATCCAACTATACTGTGTCACAATGAATCAAACGATTAAAAATAACACAAAATCATAATTATTCTACAACATTCTTATTACAATACAGAAATAGTTTGGGAATCTGACATATTTTCCTTCTCTGAAATAACAGCGGGCTTACATCATCATCCATGTAGTTAATTATGCCTTTTAAAATAGGTGCAGTCCATCATGAATAATTAATCCTCTAACGTCTCCAGCCCTTATTTATAGAGTTCCACATGCACACGACTTCTGCATACTTAACCTACGTCTTTGGCGGCAAACATATCTCTATAAATGGTCACCAAGCATTCGTTAGATTACATGTTCATCGTTCATTATATAATCTGTATGTATGTATGTATGTATGTATTATGAATGTAAGAAAAGTAAACATGTTCATTACTTGAAAAAAAAAAAAAACGTTTTATCTTCTTAACAATTTAAAATCAAAGGGAGAGAAATGAGTAAACTATAGGCTATAAATATTGTAATATTTTAATTGACTTTTTTATTTTCAGAAAATACTCTACAATGCAAAGAAGACAACTATTTATACACGATCATGGTGGCGGTGGTTTTACTTGTTTCAATAGTAATTCTGTTTATTGTGGTGAAAATCATCATAGTCATCATCATAGTCATCAAACAAATATGCAAAAGTTAGTATTTCAAAGACTGATCTGAATTGTTTTAAATATGTTAAAACAAAATATATCAAAATATTTTATAATGAACAATTAACATTTAATCTATCTTAGACTTGGTAAATAATTAAATTGAAGACGTAAATGCAATACTAGAGACAAGAAGTAAATTTAAATATTTTTTCAATGTACATATATATTATTACATAATACTTAGTACAAGTATACACAGATCGGTTCCTATACAAATATAAAAGTGTAATAATGCCTTCATTCGTTATTGCTTTATATTTATTTTATATAATGGTCAGTAAATCAATTAATCAAACATTCTAAACATTACAAACGTATTTGATCGCTTGCCTATTAAACAATGGTGTATCTTGCATCCTCTCTCTCTCTCTCCCTCTCTTTCCCTCTCTCTCCACCCGTCCATCCATCCATCCATCCATCCGTCCGTCCGATCTATCTATATATGCATCTGTTGAATCCTGTCCACTTATTAACATATATTTCTTTAATCAAAGGAATTATGAAATATAATTAAATGCTAGGAACAATTTTCCGATAGTCCTTTCTTGTATTTTATTTATTATTTTATTATTTAATGTTTAATTTTAGGAAATGAAAAGGAAAAGACGATGAAAAAATCACCAGGAAATAGTGAGTATATTGCACGTTAGATATTACTGAATTTTGTGAGAAATTTTGATATTCATTCACTTTCACATTAAGGAAATATATATTACACAATTCTTCACTATTTCTTCTTTCATATTTAGTATTTGGAATACTAATTTTATTTGTTTAATGTCAGCATTTAAAATACAATTATATGCAAGATGAAATACGACTATCATTTACTGGGTCACAGTAATTATCCCATATATAATGTGTGTGTGTGTGTGTGTGTGTGTGTGTGTGTGTGTGTGTGTGTGTGTGTGTGTGTGTGTGTGTGATTTTGAATAAAGAAAATTTCGATGCAAATAACCAAACACTTTGATATCACTCTAAAATGATCTATTCCAATGTCGATTACATTAGTAGACAATTTTTCTTTCTTCCCATGATCCACTCAGATTGCTAGATTTTTAAAATTAATACTGATTAATACTTTTTCTTATTTAGATAATTCATCAGACGAAAATGGAGAAAGAATGCCGCTATCCCAACAAGCAAATAACACAACAACAGACACCGAAAACCAGTCATAATGCAATATCAGCGACCAGGTTTATAAGTGTCTTATTTGGAAATTAATTGGTCATACAGTCAGGATGAAGAATGATAGAAGAAGCCGGTTTGTAAAGAAAGAAGCCGGTTTGTTAAACATCGAATGGACGATGCTCGTGAGACAAGAAATCAGTTCTGCTTAGCATGTATATTTATGAAATGCCTTTGAAGATGTCAGGGAGTGTTAAGCACGATTTTTGACGTGCGCACTTTAAAAATTTGTTACAACAATATTGATTAAAACGTTAAATCACACAACTGCCACTCACCGCATGATATGCATTACTTTAGCCGTATATACAAAACTGTTTTATTTAAGTCTACAGTTTTTGCCATTGACGATGCATTTTTGGCTACACGATTGCTTTGTTTAGTATAGCGTTCTGTATTGTTCCTTGACTTTCATTTTCTTAATACTTTCACAGTCCATTTTATAATGATATGTATCCATAGATGACGAATTAAATGACTTTCGTAACTGCTCTATATTAATGTATTTATTAGGAATCTAGATGAATCTACAAAAATGTCACTATAAGGATATAGTTTTATTTCATAATTTCAGTCATAATGTGCATTATGACAATTATTTTTTTTATAAATTAGTTAGTACTATTATATTTTGTCTTTTCTTCTATCACAATAACGTTTAATTCATGGGGATGTATGTACTTTTGTAATAATAATATTCATCTGTATTCCTCATTCCTGGTTTAATGATTTTTCAGACAACTGAGTTTTAAAATTTGTTTTCAAAGTCTCTCTCGTAGTACGTTATCGGTGCACACATTAGCTGTATTGATGGGCAATTTAGTTAGGCTTATGAATATTGCAGTTTACCCAGCCACATCATTGCACCAATGTTAATTTCTAATGTTCCAAATATTGTCTCCACATGCGTTTTGACTATATAATATTACATTTACTGTTTGTCACTATATTCTTGTTTGCAAACTGGTCTTGAGATTGACAATTGCGTCTTCAGTACTTTTGTGATATGTTAATATCACGAATAGAAACAGACAAAAGGATAGAAAGAGACAAGCATAAAACTTTAAGACAAATATATACGTAGAATTGAATATATGTAACGAGACAGATGCCGGAAGAGATAGGAGGCGGGTTAAGGGGGACGAGAGAGATAGGAATCGGGTTAAGGGGGACGAGGGTCAAAATAGTGTATTTGACAGAAGTGCATACATTTAGTTGTTGTATGCATATCTAGCGATAGCATTTAACTGAACAGTCAGCATTCTTTTTACAATACGTTTTGAGTGTGAAACTAGAGTTAGAAAACATTATCGTAAGTCAGCACAGTGTGAAAGCATTGATTTAACAAATTTACTGTTTTTATTAGAGTCTGTGATATTATGGATATGCCGGGGAGTGTAATTTAATTTACTTAATATATTTATTAGGTTTTATATTATATTGTAACAAGGTAATGTTTAAGTATTGCAAAAATGGATGACTGTATTAATGGGTGTTAATATGTATGTGTAATAAATGTGTAAAGAAGCTGGGAAATGTTTATTTTAATATCTTTATTTTACAAGATATGTTTATTACGTTGCAACAAATCTTTCAGCCCCTACCGTCCAAATTGCGACTGAAGAGTTTTAAATATTGACATTATTGAATTCCATTTGAAGTTCATTCATCTCCGACAGTCCATAGGTTCTTGATTTACAAATAAATATCACTTTGCCAATGCATAGTGTAGCGTATATTATTGCATTCAGATGTAATTGTAAGGTATGTCTTGCTGATTTAAACAGCTGACCTGTTTGCATTCAAATGCTCCATTCTAATGTCAATCAACATTATGATTGAAAATCATGCTATAGAAGTGACACACAGAATTAATTTATTGAATACCAATTATTTAATAATTATATGTGAATTCAAATCAACATCCTAACTCATTAGTTCCAGGACTGTTTATGTTCACAAGATTTACATCTCTCTGCACAACTGCATTCATTCAAAATGAATACACTTAGCGGGTCATATAAAAGGCCTTCTGAGCTGAGTCTGGCCCGCAGGCTGCATCATATAATATTACGGATTTGATTTTTTATATTAGTAGTTGTTAATGTATGGAAAGATAGATTAATTAATTTATTCCTAGGTACAATAAATAAATATTTTAAAATGTTATGTTATTTATAAAATGAAAATATGTAATGTTAAAACTTAGAGCACAAACAGCTTAGAAATCGAAAGTCAGAAATCAGGCAAATAGAGAATAGAAAGATAAATAGAAAAGGAATGGAGTTTTTAAAGCGATAACAGGAGAGTTTTATGGGGATAATATACCACCCTTTTACGAGCAGAATGATTGCCTAGACACCTGTATAACCACCTTTGATGAGCAGAGTGATCGCCTAGACACCTGTATAACCACCTTTGATGAGCAGAGTGATCGCCTAGACACCTGTATAACCACCTTTGATGAGCAGAGTGATCGCCTAGACACCTGTATAACCACCTTTGATGAGCAGAGTGATCGCCTAGACACCTGTATAACCACCTTTGATGAGCAGAATGATTGCCTAGACACCTGTATAACCACCTTTGAAAAAACGAGTCCTTCAGGACTTCTGGGCTATTCACGTATCGGGTCTATTGCAGGGCAGTGTGAAATAAGAATACAACATGCTACATTCTAAAAAGTAAAAACTGCTCTATACAGATGGTATAAACTGTCAGCAGAGATTTACAGAAAAAAGTGTAGATAAAGTGTGAAATTACTCTCTGAAACTCATGCATAGCGCCATACCGAACTTTTCAAGAAATGGATGGATCTCACTGAGGATCCGAAAACCAATCACTCAGTCCATGATGGGATGTTCAAGGAATTAATTATCACTGCCTACGCAACTGAACTATTAATTTGGCTCAAATAAATCTGTCTTCTTTGGAAGAGACAAGTTGAACCGCATTGATATTTCATACCCATGATCAAGGCCGACAAACACTATCTTTAATAAACCGCGTACGAATCACGGATGATGGTGAATCTGGAGAGAGAGAGAGAGAGAGAGAGAGAGAGAGAGAGAGAGAGAGAGAGAGAGAGAGAGAGAGAGAGAGAGAGAGAGAGAGAGAGAGAGAGAGAGAGAGAGAGAGAGAGAGAGAGAGAGAGAGAGAGAGAGGATAAGAATGGTATGAAGGGTGAGTGGATGGACAGAAAGAAGAAAAGTATTGAAACGGTTGGCCGCTCAGACCAGAGCCCATTACGTAAATATTTAACGTGCTATAATTGTCAGACAGCGGAGCGGACATTACTCGAGCAGATATCCACATCATGTATCGTGACTTTAGGAGGTGTGATTACATCAGGTGGAACAAGGCAGCAGTACACGAAAGAGAGGTCACCACACTACTGGATTCAGGCTGGGAGCTGGATCCATTGTCAAGTGATCATCAGTTAACGATAAATATTACATAGACGAATTGGTACCAGTAAAATTTGCTAATGAGTCAAAGAGCAGAGATACATACTATTTCCAATGTTAAGATAGAGTCAGATTTCGTAACTAACAATGTGAAAACCACATATGATGTAATTTAAGGAGCACGTTTTGCAAGACTCCTCGTGACAATGTAGCTTTTATGAGGGTTAGATCTAAAGACACATATGTTGACGTCACGTTTATAACTGCTGCACCCACCCTCACTGGATGAGGGGAAATGGATCAAAAGCAGAACATACTGCAGTTCATGACTTAATTGTAAGACTCCAGAGACTGGATAAGAGATGGGTGGCACAACTAGGTCTGCCCTACTTACAGTCATGATTTTACACATGGCACAACAGAGCAGTTACTGACTGAAAAAGAAACATTAATGAGAGTTGTATAAGCAAACCATAGCCAGTGATAATCACTCATTAACAAAACAGACTCCAAGAATTGTCATAAATCTATTTTCTATAATTGCCATTAATAACTTGTAGCATATAGTTTCTTGTTAAATACCACTGTGAACTATTATTCAGTTAGTTGTATAGTCAACTCTACCGAATGTTTTGTATGTTGAGCGCAGAACAAAAGGAATTAGGTTAAGTCACTTAAAGAGGACTGTTAGGCTGTTGTGAAGTCCAGAGGAATGGACGATGGTTGTAGAGGGTTGGGTGAAATTAGCCGTATGCATTGTTTTATACATATGTGGGCATTTCAGTTCAAAGCTGTAGGCAAAACCCATGTAGGAGATTAAAATATTCTTATTCACGCTATATCAAGCAATCAGAAAGAGGTCAATTTGTAAATGCAAGAGTTACAGAGAATTGTCAATACATACAATTTGACTTCACGAGAATAATAGAATGTTTCATTACTTGGAATGTTAGAAATTTTATTATTTCTCATTGAAGATTATTTCTATGCATGAATCGTAATGTACACTTCTTTTCAGAAACGTTTTGCGTGGCATTAGTGGTGGATTTAATGTTAAATATACGATGATGAAGTAATAGAGTGCACATGTGATGCGTCAATTTCTTTATACATTGTAAACTCGTTTGAACCTAGTTTTAATTCTGATAAAACCCCAAGTGTTACGTATCCTTTCAGACATCTAGTTGAATCTACAGCTAAATTTAATTTAATCATCAAGTAAATTAGTTGATGTTGCCTTGTAGGATTAGCAACATTATCTCTTCCTCATTAATTAATTAGCAATAATCCAACCTTACTATCCCCGGCACGGTTTTTCAAACAAATAAATTAAGATAAAAACTAAAGATAACAAGAAAATATAATAAAAGGAAGAATAAAACAAAGTTGATATGAATGAGCGTGTGTATTCATTCGCCCATTCATTTCAGTTAACAAATGATTTAACAAAATTAAATTGTTATTGTAAAAGGGTTTTGAGATTCGAGTATTTAAGTCCTTTACACAGTGATGAACAGTAGCAACGTGGGCTTTTGGAATCTATCTTTACATGCTTTCCATTTGACGGAGAAGCTTCCCTCTTTAGGATCAAAACCTGTACCTCACGGATGAGATTTCTGAATCAAATAGAAGATCACGAAAACTGAAAGAGATCCAGCTGAATAAAAATAACATTTTTTTGTAGCTGGCATAATTATTGCAATACACATTAGACAGTTGTCAAAAGTGGGGTAGTGACACAGATCTTACAAAGTTACTACTCCAAATCAATAAATGTTAGCATAAAAGCTAAGTTACTGTTCTCTCAATCAGTCAGTTAACTTATCATAAGCTAACATCGCCTTTATGAACGCACTCCAGTTATGTTCAAATTCAAAGAGTTCTCTCTATACGAGAATATTTTAATATCTCAGCCTATTAGCTGCTCTCGTTCCAGTAAATATTAACCATTGGATAATGAAAACTACTCACCCAGTTGGAACTGGTTTGGATTGCATCAGCATTTTCTAGCATATCCTCGAGTTGTTTACTCCAGCTCTGACACTTACCCAAAATACCATCATAAGGAGTGCCCAAGGTGAATTGAACAATTTATAAACCAATTAAAATTTAAAATAGGGAGAGAAAAAAATACTTCATCACTGGTACCAATGATGTATACAAAGTAACGAAAGCGTCATCTGTGTGCAATATATTTTTAAATAAATGTTTTTTAAAAAATCACAACTATTTATTTACTAATGCGTCTATTGTAAAAGCTGCACATGTTAGTTTCAGTTGACTAATCTCTGATAAAACAGTGGCTTAATTGTTGGTTTGTGGATTTAGTGAGCGTTTTTTTAAAAATCCTCAGTACTTAAAATGTGTATCCCCTAAGCCTGTATCTATATGCATAGCAGAATGAATTATTAGATACTATTTAATATATTTGCATATGACAAAGAAAGGAAACAGCAAACTCTCTGATGAAGGTAACTCAGACTTTGGAATCCTTAAAACATATCGTTTCGGGGTGATTTCTTCTCGAATGCATGTCTCGATACAACTGTTTCTAGCATCACATATTACAATGAATCTTTTACAAAGGATAGACATTATTTTATATTTGTAACTGTTATACATTCATTAAATGTTTCACTAACATTAGTTCAGATGATTATTTGAAGTGTTCTTCTTCAGCAATAAATGTATATATTGAGAGGGTTGAGGGGGAGTTGAATGAACATGCAGCCTTCAGGTATAAATTACATTAACTCATTGCATACAAACTTTGATGAAAATGCAAAATTACATTTTGGGGGTCTGCTTAAGTATGAGTTAATTCCAAGAATTGAAAGTTCTTATTTGGAAATTAGTACTCTAATATTATATTTACTTATTAAACAAACTTAGTGTTAAAATATTTTACATTTAAGTCCGTGTATTTGAATTACATTCAACCATAAACGCAAACTTGTCTAGTATTTTTTGACAGAAGCATTGGACAACGCAATACTCGCTATGATGTATTTTGAACGGAATTTGCATAATATTTCTTTAATGTGACAGATAAATCAACATTCATGAATTCACTGAGGTACCTAAATCTATTTGATGTTAATGAATTATCAATAAAAATAATAAAACAACTTCTAAATTTGAAATATAGTGTTGCGTGTTGATTTCGTGTGCACATTACTTAATAGGGACTACAACTTTGCATGTACACCGTTGTCGATCTTGTCATTCATGTGTGCGCACAACATTGAATACTTTGATAAATATTGTTTCATTTATTCTTCCTGGTTGTCGTGTTAAGGAGTTGTTCATAACTCGGAGGTCAGTGATTTATTTTAAAATTATTTTATGATAACAATTCGTGTTTATAGAATATATATATTAAATATACTAAATTAATTGTATGGAAGCATGTTACACAGGTCTATTCTGTCATTAACAATACTGAGGTCTCAAACACAAACTGTACACGATAGTACAGACAATTATCAAATTACAATTATATTACACATCTAAGATTTGAAAATAAATTATAAGGAAGATGTCAAGTACCCAACTATTACATTAAGGAAATATTTATTTGTAAGTCTCTACAATGTACTGTGCATATTACATTATAGTACAGAAACATCAATAAACAATATAACATTTACAATTCTCAAAGGCATAATTCGAGTCAATCGAATTTTTAAAATTTGTAAACGTAAATCTTATAAATTACGTATTAATCCATATTTTGTAGTGTCCGTCTTCTTTGTGTGTGTGTGTGTGTGTGTGTGTGTGTGTGTGTGTGTGTGTGTGTATGTGTGTGTGTGTGAGAGAGAGAGAGAGAGAGAGAGAGAGAGAGAGAGAGAGAGAGATTGAATGTGTACGGAGAAAGAGAGACATGCATGCAGAGTAGAGAATATAGTTTGGCGGGCTGAGGCGACTGTCTTTTGTCATTAATAAAGTCATCAAGTAAGCTGTAAAACACGGAGTTGAGTGTTGTCTATCTTTCTGTGGCTGTTCTCAATCTGTGATGTTTTGTCCTCTCAATCATCATGGTTGTCATCTTTCATCCTGTGATGACCCATAGCACTACACCCTGTACCCCATTACAATTATATATGTTATTGTAGGACCATTACATCAGACACCGATACACATACTAACGTAGACTATTATTGATTTCACCGGTCTACTAAGATACCTTTCATTGACGGCTGTATATGATATTGTCTGTTAATAATAGTCTGTTTTGTTGTAGTTGTAAATTTATCAACATTATTCTATGATATTAAATATAATATCATAGAACTGCCGTATGCAGACAATTTATTTTTATAACTATATTTGTCTAGGATGGCAACATGATTATGTAATAATAATACACACATAACACACACGTTTGTTCATAGTTGAGGTTATCTTTGTGTCTCAGTTAGTTGATGAGTTGTATGGAAGATATTAACTGTAGACATTTTCTTTCTAACGTCCTAAAATTTTCCGTTTGATTAACTTATAATATTTGCGATATATTGTATTAATAGTATTTGAAAGAAAACAATATTTTCCCTTTCAATTACTTTAATACAGCAATAAACAAATGGGGTCCATGTGGATAAGGTACCCCGTATTATGGTCATGTACACTGCTGTTAGTGCGCGCAGTGGCAGTACCTGCAAATCAAGGTAAAGTTTTTCTTTCTATTTTAGAATGGATTCACGTTAGAGACATGAGTTTCAGAATTTACACCTACTTTTATAACTGTAATGATATTTTAAAAACTTCCTCATGAATATATAGATCGATTTGGAAAGGCGCGCTACTCTACAGCACCAAGCTGCACATTGAAATGTCCGTACTGTTGAAAATATATCACACACACACACACGCGTATAATGTTTGTGTTTCATTTCTTCAGAATTAGATTTAATGCTTTACAACATATTACTCATTAGAAAATCTATTTTTAAAATATAGGATAGGATGAGGTAAAACCATTATTTAACAATAATTATTATAATACAAAGTGTATAGTACTTACGTTCAGATATAATTATTTATATTCATTTTTATTCGCATAAACAGTAAAAATGTGCACAGCGCTGATATCATAATAATATTTAGTTAATACCAACTATAATCAATAAACAATATAAATGTCTTTATCTGTAGAAAGAAGATTTTAAAATATCATTTGTAATATCTTAATAGCTTCGTGCAATGTGCCAGCAGTAATGGAAGGGCAAACCACTACCTTGACCTGTTTTTTTAATGAAGATTTTGGCGATGAAAGGAAAAGTATCGGAATCATGCGATACACTCCAGAGGGAGAAAGTATGTTAACATAATGATTTCAAATAATGTAAATATAACTTATCAGAGATTAGCAATGTGAAAAAATACTAATAATAGGCATATACAGGGTGGCCCAAAAGTAGGGTTACAGTTATCACGTAGACTATTTATTTGAAAATTCGACACTAGAACAGCAATGTAATAATGTTCTTGGTATGGATATAAAGCTGTTTATGTAAGTTAGATTTATACTCTGAGGAATGTTTTATATTGGTATTACTAAGCAAGTAACTTTAACCATATAAAAGGTAGTTTAATAACTGTAACCTACTTTTGGGCCACCCTGGATTACTTTTTAATATAGCGTTTCTTACATCACCTATACCTCTCTAAATATTCATAATTTCCTTTCCTAAAAAATGTTCCCCATTATAAAGACTGTCTAACAGGTGAGATCAAAGGACGCCTATAGTTGAGATTCATGAAGTAATGTACGACATTCTATAATATCAAAGTTTGATAGCCATTCAACGTGATATTTGGATACGATATAACATGCTTATAGGATTTCTTCTAGGGAGCATCATGTTGAATTATAAAAGAAAACAAAATACGAAGAGTGTAAATAGTGGGCTTTTCTTGCATTGCAAATGTCGTACGCATACATTAGGCCTTAACTAATTTGGAATTATTACACGCAAGAATATTTCTGTCATCAGGTACCGTGCTTCTGTGCGATATGTCGTCTGGGAAGCCAAACTGCCAATCAGAACAAGATTATGCATTCGCAGGAAACGAAAATGGAACATTGTACCTGTTAATACCCCGAGCCTCACAGAAACACGTTGGTCAATATTCGTGTCTGCTTTTAAATTCTCCACACGACAATACCAACAAGTGCAGATTTTTGCTAAAACGTACGTTGTATGTAAATGTCACATAACACCATTTCCTGTTTACTCTTACCTACATAATTAGCAATCTTACACACGTCTCACAACCTCATGTCCTGTTTACTCTTACCTAATTAATTAGCACCTTTACACATACATCAATCTTCAATACAGCCAAAGAAACAATCCATTATATTTATTTACACATGACCTTTGTGTGACCTGTGCTATATAACAATTGCTAACTTCCTTGCAGGTGCAGAATCTACATGCAATATTCCTGCGGTTCGAATTGGTCAAACGACAGAGTTGACATGTCGGTTCAATGAAGACATGAGTAAACTTCAGAGAAATATCAAAGTTACACGCTACACTAGAGACAGCGAAGGTGTGTAATGTAGCTATTCCATTTAGAGGAATATACATTGTCAAAATAGGACTGTCAAGCATTGATTGTCATGATAGACTGTTTAGTTACATTAGCCATATCTTCGTATAGGAAAGGGAAATAATAAGATTGCATATACTCTTCGTTTCACATGAAATAATTACCAGTTTAAATTCAAGTAAATTAGAATTAGATTCAGTTCCACGTCTTCGAATGCACTAAAAAGAAAAACAAATATTTGTAGGGATATTCATGAAGGGTGTTGAAAATAAATACAACACACATTTTTATGTTTACACTTTTACTGATTTGCTATTTACTTGTAATATTAATATAACTGTCATACGAAAAAAGGAATCGATTATGTTTTATTGCTAAATGATTCCTGATACGTTTCACTAGATGTAGCAATTGACATTTTAAAATTTAATTGCCAAAGAAATAGTTTCAGTAAAACACCTCTCAATTATTTATTTAAAGTGTACATGTATGCATAAATGTGATACTGAGATCATTAACGTCATATACCTTTCTATCCTTTCAGAAACTGTTCTCCTTTGTCAGTGGGTCAATGGATCACCCAGCTGTCAAACAAAGCATGGCTTTGCATTTTCAGGCATCATAACGGACACGCTTATCATGTTTATTCCCCACGCTCGCCAGGAATACTCTGGGGACTACAGATGTAACGTGCAGGATGCAACAGACGATAGCAGCGAATCCTGTACATTCACAGTCCTGGGTATGTGAACAATTTAATCACATTGGCCACAGTGCTTTTATCATATCCTGTTTCTCATTCTTTCCATTTTCCTTTCCTTTACCCATTTCTCCATGTCTTCTTCCACCACCCTGTCAGTTGGAATGTGCATAGGGTCTGGAACTATGGTAATGTATAAACTTCTGTGCTCGCCACATTGACTGTTGTTTTTGATTCTAGATCCCGTTCCTCATGAAATAAAAATGTAATGGATACTTTTGTATCCTCATGATATCAGACAAGAAATACAGGACACACAAAATGTTGGATTGGTTCTGAAAAGAAATCGCAGACATGCCATGCATTTAAAATTTTCTAATAGCACAACATTCTGATAAACAAATGACAAAACATTATCCAATTAATACTAATGTATGCCTTACTAAGAAACAGCCATCCAAGTGTGAAATTCCATTTACTCT
This sequence comes from Sinotaia quadrata, assembly GCA_028829895.1. NCBI lineage: Eukaryota > Metazoa > Mollusca > Gastropoda > Architaenioglossa > Viviparidae > Sinotaia > Sinotaia quadrata. Next base: position 140,649,467 of record CM054179.1, read on the forward strand.
CTAAATACTGCATACGCATTAACTGTTATACTTAATGTACGCGTCAGGTGAGTTCATACTTTATTAAGAACGAAAATGCACGTACGAAACGTAACTTAGAACTTCCATTCGAATAGGAAATCTAATACTACGGTCATAATGAAATACTTTATAGCATTTTATCGAAATCTGACCATTCCCGAACAGTCTGGGTAAGCTGTGAGTGTGGGGAGATAGGCGAGAGTTGCAGAAATCTAGTGCAGAACTCAATGGGGCCATGGGTTTAATACATTATTTTCTTCCAAATGGATTATCCTTTTCTTTTTGGAGAATGGCGAGCACAGCAGCCATACACGTATAATCACATGGGAATGATGGGATACAAAGTATTTATGAAGCACTGTTAACAAATAAGAAGACCTAAGTATAAAGTCAACAGATTTAAGGCTGATATTTCTTCAGATCGATACACTTTTATACATTGTTTTCTTTTATTCTTCTCATCAGATTCTACGAAAGTTACTACAGCGCCAGATGCCTCTCCTGAAAGTGATATTTTAACAGGTAAGGAAATATTCAATTGCATATATTCCAGAAATAAAATAAAAAACCCAACTGTCTCAAAATCGTGTAGATTCAAACACTTTTAAAATACATAATCTGAAAACATCAATCCTCAAATAGTTGATGCACACGATATAAAGGAAGGTGAAAATGTGTATCTAATGGGAAAGTTACTATTAATCGTAATGAGATGTTAGCTTTATAATATATTGCTCGTATGAAGTATTGGTGATGATAGTTTGTTGAGGTACGTTAATGAGGTTAATGAAATTAACTATTTTTATTATTTTCATGCTTCCAGAGATCATTGGGAATAGATTACATCAGGAAACATTTATCATCATCCTGACGGTTGTTGCACTCTCTGTGATGGTTATTTTGGTGGTGGTGTCTGCATGCATCTGCTGGAAATGGTGAGTGAGGCAGACAATGTGTTTTGAAGTATATTGAACCAGTATAAATACTTTGCAACAAGACAAATAATTGTATCATAAATTAATAATAAATTTTACATTGTAAATGTGATTAAATTGTTTGGCAGTGTCAGGCATTTTGCAGGGGTTTACAATATACATTAAATCATTCTAACCATTGAAATATACATATTTTAAAGTGTTAGATTAAATTAACTTTGTTTTACGAGTCATTTGTTATCTACCTAATATCTATCATTATTATTGTTTCACTTGAAACAAATGCAAATAATATCCAAGCAGTGAATATATGCGCACTCAGTGTGTGTCCAAAATGAAGTTTTAATTTGTGTAATATTTAATGTCATCTTGTAGAAAATGGTATGAGAATAAATATATGAACACATGAGCAACATATAAAGAAAATACCAAGGAAACAAAATAAATAATATTATACATTAGAGACAAAGGTTAGATGCTCTACGTTTATGTCTCTATATTTATAATATTCGCGAATATTTATATACAAAATCCATTTTGTTGCAGCACAAGAAATGGCAGGAAACTTTCTGATGTAGAGAAACACGACAGAGACGCATTAATCGAGAAACAAAAACGCATTGATGCTGTAAAAGCAGCTCTTTTAGACGACAGAAAGCATTCCATAATATATAAGAATGGTTTCAAATCTTGACTGAGTTGTGTTTTGTAATAGAGGGATCGGAAAGAATTTTATCAACTTTTAAATGGAGTGTTGCTCGTTACGATTATTCATAAATGGAGTGCTGCTCGTTACGTTTTTACTTTGTCATTCATAAATGGAGTGCTGCTCGTTACGTTTTACTATGAGCCAGACACATATCATTTCTTAATGGAATCAGAGGTTCATAGAAAATTAAAGTATGTATCATTTTGATGTGTGTTAAAAGATTCTTTCAATATCACAAAAAATTTTCAACAAAAGTGTGCCTGCGAATAATGCAAATGAGACAAACGAAAGTAAAGTCTACCAGCAAATCGAACTGCAACATGTCTTTTTGCATAATATTTACTAGCGCTTCAGTGATATCATAAATGGCAAGAACAAAAGTGTGAACACTTAAGAACTGTAAACATTTTCTGAGAATGTGTATTGCTTAAAGCAAAACACATATTTCGCTTTATTCGCTAATGCTTCAGCGATGCCATTAATGGTAGATCAAAGAGATAAATGCAATCAAGCGTTTAAAACGTTCATACATAATATAATTCTAAAACGTGCGTAGTATATTTGACAGGTATTAGAGTTTCGTGGACATTAAAACTAATCGTAGGCAGCAGACATGCTTGCGCATTACTAAGAAATGCAAGTGAAACTACTTTATGAATATTATAATACATATTCACAACGTGGGGAATTCAAACAAAAGTTGGTGATACAGCGAAAACCAGGAAATACGATGCTTGATAAACTGTATAGATTGTTATTGTTTAATGTAACATCTTAATCTGGAATTCAGTCAGATGTTTACAAAACTCCTTTCAAAAGAGGAAATAAATTTATTTAAAAAATAAAAGGCATATAGGCCGTCATGTGACAGCTTGGAGAGATAGAACGAAAGAGCTTCTTATAAAACTTTTCACTGCCTTATCGCCTTTTAGGATTAGTCATTGAATCGAAAGATATTTCAAGTTTGCAAAATGATTCGATTTATATTAAGTGGATTCATTCAAAAGCAAGCTTTGAGCTCTTCGAACGAATAAATGGCGCATTGCACACACACACACACACACACACACACACACACACACACACACACACACACACACACACACACACACACACACACACACAGCAACACACACACACACATACACACACATATACACACACACACACACACATACACACACACACACACACACACACACACACACACACACACACACACAGTTTCACTGGCTTTGGTTCTTGTGTGCTTACGTTCAACATGTATGCCTTAAGAAACATTTGTAAATACTCTATTTGTTAAGTATGTATGCTCAATGACTGCTTGAAGGTGAATGAGTCATTGAAAATCTGAACTACTTTCAAATATAATCTATTATTGCTTCGTTTTCAAATAATTTTGGATTTTTTCTGCCAATTGATTGACATATGTGGACTTAATAATAATAATTAAAAAAATGCTTACATCATTTTGAGTTTGTTATTATTATGTTTAGCAATTGTAGTTGCATTCTATTATGCATGCATTTGAGATGAATTAGCGTCTTCTGTATTGTGGGTTCAAGATAGAGTCGTTTTGGTGCCTTTACTATTTTCCACCTCTTAAGTGTCTATATTGTCACCTGATATTCAAGGTAAACATTGCACATTTGTATACCAGCTACAAAAATAATGCAAATTTATGACGTTATCAGATACATATAACGGATAAAGAAATAATATATATTTAGAGACGTCTTCAAATATACCAAGGTATACCAAATACAGAAATAATGCACATTGAGACCGGTATTTTCAGCAGCGAGATATGTCTCTTAAATTTTGAGGATTTGTTATCTTTCATCAATAATATAGTATGCATCTTTAATTCAGACATGGATATGAAGAGTAGTTTCCACATACCACTTCTTTCCCTCGTGTTAATCTTAGTATTATAGGCAAATACCACGGATTGACATTGAAATGGCATATATCCAAACGAAAATTGTAGTGGATACCCACATTGAATGGCGCCTTACATCCAACTTATTAATTATTATATTGTGCCACTACTACTAGAAGGACCTTTTTTTCCCAATTGTTTTGAGGAAATCGTGGGTGTCAACAAAGAAATTAATTTATTTCGTTATAACAATATAAATTTGTCACAACATAAGCTAGCATTTAATGAAATATAATATATTGACATACAGAACATATATACAAACAGACATGTGTATGCGTGCGTGTGTGTGTGTGTGTGTGTGTGTGTGTGTGTGTGTGTGTGTGTGTGTGTGTGTGTGTGTGTGTGTGTGTGTGTGTGTGTGTGTGTGTGTGTGTGAATCGATACACTTCCAAGTCTAGTGATACATTTATTGACTTCTTATACCTGTATACCTCCCACAGCCTAGTATTTACTATTAATTTCACTTAGTGCTCATTCAGACCCGAAAGAGTGCTCTTTAAATGCTTTTACAGTCAATCGACATATATAAATATATATGTGTCAATATCATTACATCATAGAGAAAGATAGATATCTTATACAAGTTGACTTGACTTGAGTCATAGATTTCACCATACCTACTCTTTCAACTGAGGCGAAATGAATGTTAGATGTGGTTTTACATGTTTTCTCCAGCCATTACACAGGTTGAATATTAGTGTAGCTACTCGCTACCAACCAAAGGTAGCACAAGATTTTCAACAGAACAAAGATGAATCAAGAAACCATGAAGTGCTTCCAAATCCTGAAAAAATTACTTCTGAGCTCATATTACCTATCTCTCTCTTTAACAATTCATTAGATTCATTTTAGTAGTTATGGAATTAAATTATTTGGCTCACTCAGCCTTGACTGATTAGTGTTCCATTCTCAAATGGAACACTAATTATTCATTATAAATAATGAAATCATACTACACCCTTTCACTACAATTACGCACATATCCTTACATAATCGAAACAAAATAGTGCTATGAAAAATCTCTGAATCATTACTATGACATTTCACTAAAACTTAGGCATGTTGCATTAAATGTGTTACAAAGTCCCCAAATAGTACTATACATGTTGAAAAAATGAGATAAAATTAAACCACATGGTGATTTATATCAAATTAAAATACAACACATGAAAGATTCTCAGAATTATAAAAAAAAACACTATAATTGTACACTTGAAAAAAGATACAGTAGCTGGAAAGAAAATATGATAATTACAAGTTAACTATAACTCCGAATTTGTACTTACAATATGATACTCACCATGCATATGCGCCAGGCGGAAACTTTAAATATCAATAGGACATTATGTCAGGGTGATGATTCAAAGAGTAATTAGAACAAGAAATATTTTCTACAAGTCGGGCTTGCTCTCTATACTCCTCTAACTCCATTGGTTAACGTTAATCAGCCAGTACTTGGTATCGGTTAGTTATGACGTAACTATGGCTCTGTTTTTTAACTACATGTACAGTCACCCAGCATCACTCTGCCATAATTAATGTGGTTAACGATAACAATGCCTAGATGCTGACCATAGTATTTGTAAAAGTAGCAAAATAAATCATGATGAAAGTCATCCAGGGCATCTTTTAGCTTCTGTTTAGGAAAAAGTACTTGCATTTTTGTACTGTATGTTACACTTAAAGTGCATAGCATGACGCCTTTTTGAAACTTCACAACATTAACGTTATTAACAGTAATTAAAACGCACTACATTTTAGCAAATAAAATTCACAAATAAACATACAAGTGACAAAGAGAGGAAAGGAGAGAAATATTTGTCACACATATATTAAGGATAGTGTTATTTTTCAAGGGTTTTTTTCCACAAACAAAAGCAAAAACACGTTGTCAGCCTTCATTGCATTTATGTATACAACTTTCAAAACCACACTTAAATTCAAAGGAATAACTATTGAGGTATCAAATATGACAAAGGTAACTATAACAAAGATAATAGAAATATGAGGGATTTTAATATCCCACTCCCCCTTAGACAAAATTTTAATACCCCAACGTCCGTGGGATAAACCATGTCGGCATGCAAAAGACCTCCTTCCAAGATTTTGCCCTGTGGAGGTGTATCAAACGCATACAGACAGGAAACACAGATGAACACTCATTTTGCTTATTTATTGGATAAATATAATACATTAGAAGCAAACCCTCAACCCACTTTGACACATCGGTACCAAACACTCTATTATCAACATTCAATAAATAATTTATAATCAGTTTACTGATATTTACAATCATAAAGCATTCTGTTAAATACAATAAAGTAAATGACATTTAAACAAATTCTAATATTTTTAATTCTGGAAGAATTAAGGATGCTTTCCAGTTGGAAGCATCATATACGCATGTTGCATTTTTTTTTGTTTTAAAACTGGTAAATACTGAATCAACATGCATAATCATGTGACAAGATAAATGCTAGCCGATTTAGAAAAGATCGGCTCGATTATGGTCTAGGCTGAATTTTTTATTCTCTGAGTCGAATCTGTTTTTGGAATCTGAGATGCAGTATGTATGTAACAATTAGGAAATATAGAGTCACAACTATCACACTTTAACCTATATATCGATTCTATTTTTGTCCTCCAGGGTGTACTATGTAAATAGTTCATATGCAATAACAACTTTATTATTATACAACTTTTAACACGGAATGAGACTGTATATTTGCTACGTACATTCTACTCAACAATCACTAGGTTAGAATCTAGTCAGAGGGTAATATCTCTCACACACACACAAACACACACGCCCACACAAATGTGTTTTGTGCGTATGTGCACAATAAGTCCATTTATCGGATAGCTACCTAGTATCTCATGATAAAGTATCTACACATATATTTTAAGTATATGTTCTACACAGAAGCAACGCGGTAAATAACAGTTTTAGTAAATAACGTTTTAGCAAATAACAGTTTTAGTAAGAGAAATTATATTCGGTAGCTCACAAATGAGAACTGACTAGCAAATAAACAGATCGTTTACTATCGTCACTATTACAGTACTACACCGATCAACGGATGTTAGCAGCTGATATACAGTCACATTCTCTTCTTCTAAAAGGTTTTGCAGGTAAATACTGACACTGTTTTTAACTTGTATATTTAAAAGTGCATAATGTATACTTGTCTGAAACATCTGCAAATAAATACGTAAATTCGAGTTATGATATAACTATTTTCACCGGCACACTTAATGTAAATAAAAAATCAATAATGTATGCAAGCACACTGAATGAAGTGATGTATTGCAAGTAGTTCGTGCGATTTCGTTCATTTTTTTCGACATTAAAGTGCTAGCCGTTTCGGACATTACTTTGCTCAGGATAAGTTATTTTTAAAATTTTTTTAACAAACAGAAATAGTGGACATACTAAATCAATGCAATGTTAGTACTAATTTATTTTCTTTTATTTACATTACAGTCGCAAAAAAATAATGATATGCTATTCATTTTTGGTTTTTCTTCTTCTTCTTATTTTTCAAATAATTGGTTTTAATACTATTTTGTTTAAAACAGAATTACATTAGATTTGAAATTCCTATATGGTGTTATTTCCATTAACTAGTGTAATTGTAAACCGAGCGATTAAAATCTACAACATAGACGAGAACTATACATACACAATATAGTATATTATTGTTTATTTTTTGTTTATTGTTTTGGCAATTGTTGTCTGCATCGTATTGAAAGTAAAATAACTAAAAAATAAATTCTAGGCGTCTACTAATCTTAAACATTATAACGAGTTGTGGTGTACAGAAAACACTACAAACGTCTATATGTGTGCTTTTTCGTTATATGGCTGTTATTAGAAAAAAGAATCTGACTTGAATAAAAGCAATAAAAGAGGAAATTTTGTGTTGACATTCTCATATTATCTGTGGCCAGTGACTTTTCATTTAACATATGAATTGCCTGCTATATAGCTTTGCCTAGACTGTTCATAACATATGAATTACCTGCTATATAGCTCTGAGTAGACTGCACACGCCATAACACAGTGCATAGTCGTTTAATTCGGCGTTTAGAATAATAATATGGGAAGTATGTAAAACAAAACGTTGAAACTCTCCAAAGGAAATACACATTTAAACATCTTCTTTTCTACTATAGATAGAAGGATAGATAGATAGATAGATAGATAGACAGATAGATAGATAGATAGACAGATAGATAGATAGATAGATAGATAGATAGATAGATATAGATAGATAGATATATAGATATATAGATAGACAGACAGATAGATAGACAATCGTTAGGAGTATAAATTAATCTTACATGTGAAATTTTAAACATGACTGAAATACAACACTTCATTAAATCTCCAATACGTCAATTAGAGAAGGTTAGAATATTTGTTTGAAATTAAAATAAACAAATTGTTTACATGTGAAATGTATATTGTTAGTGTGTGGGATATCTATAATATGTTTAAACATTTTGAAATTAAGAATAGGAGAGAGTAGTACAAGAAAAAAAGATTGTTTACAATTTTTAAAAGTTATGTTTTGACATGTATGCAAATATTTTATAAGACACATATCCCTATCTACTTGTCATTCATAACCTTGCGTATAGTTAATCATCTAAATAGTTCCCTGTAATTCTTTCTTTCTTTAATATCTATAATGTCTTGTATTTACTATTATGCTATAGGGAATAACAAAATGAAGCAGGGAGGATTCGCATAAAATTCGTTCATGCAGCATTTCACTAACTGAATAAATGGATGTCTAGTTATATAAGTGAACTAGCAGAAGAGTGAAAGAATATCATTTTGTTTCAGTAGCTGCTTATCGTCCTACATACAAATTGATTTTCTGATAAATGAGTAGAAGAGAAAACATAAATTGACCACTGTGAGTATTGCATATTTCACCGCCAGTCTACCAGTCTACTCACCACACAGTGCATGTAAGTAATAAGCACACTTTTTAAATGGTAATCTTTCGCTCTTTAGGTGATAGATATTCAGTCATTAACAGAGCAGCGATTGTTGTATTAGAATTTGTGGTACATTTATTATTAATTATTTATATACATTTCTGTACACGAATTTTTGTATCTATCTATCTATCTATCCATCCATCCATCCATCTATCTATTTATCTATCTATCTATCTATCTATCTATCTATCTATCTATCTATCTATCTATCTATCTATCTATCTATCTATCCATCCATCCATCTATCTATCTATCTATCTATTTATCTATCGAAAAAATGCATATTCAAATAGAATCGCAAATTTAAATCAAAAGAATCACATCTTACAATGCATATTTTAAAATGTTCTTTCTTAGATAATAAACTCTGACATCATATAAAGAGCTTTGTGTAGACTGTAATTCCAGACAAATAGATATCATAGGTAGTGTTGTAGGTAACCATGATATTAATAGCACATCACAAAGATCCTCGATAGCTTAAGCCGTATCTGCCCCACGGAGTAATATACATTTCCATTCAAAAGTTCTTTAGCAGATAATTCTCCCCGATGCACAACACATACTTTCCCAATTTATTTACTTTACTGATAATACTAGTTCTATTGCCAGGGAGAATTGTCTTTATGTTGAGAAAACAGGTCATGACGTCATACTCTGA